>CANXYC010360039.1:0-63497 GCA_948193065.1 Aleurites moluccanus
AAGAAACAATCTGAGCATCCCTTGCCTCCCATGGACCAAGATCTGTCATCTTTGTAGGGGCTGGAGAGGACCCATCAATGTGACCCCAAAGCTCCTTTCCTTTCAAAAACATCTTGAACTGAAATTCCCATGCTGCATAATTCTTTTCTGTAAATCTGATACCTAATATTTCATGAGTTTTCTCAGAAGACATTCTCAAAAGAAAGTTGTTGATCAGAACTAATCAATCGAAAACCAAAAAAAACAAGAAACAAGCCAGCAATTCCAAGAATCAAAAGAAAACTAAGGATTCAACAAAGTATTCAATTGTGAGGCTCTGATACCATAATAATCTTTGAGTAAATGGCTGAATACCATTCCATTTGCTTTCATTCCAATAAATAATAATCTATACATTGTATTTTTGGTAACAGAATAAATATTCCTAATCTAAATATATCAGCCATTACATGAATAAAGAAAATATATTTACATTTAATACAAGAGCTAATTTAGGAACTAAATGAGGAGCTAAATTGGAAGCAGCCAATAAAGGCAAATTTCAATAATAACTGGCTAAATATAATCTTGATTGATATCTGCCTAATTATAATCTTAACTAATATTCTTGATTGATATCTGTCTAATTATAATCTTGACTGATAGTGGCTATTAAATCATGTGTGTCATTTTCATTTATCTATTATAAAGAAAGGTGATTGTATCAGTAAGATCATGAATTATCTTATCTACTTGCGAGATAAGTTTGTTGATTTATTTGCTCCACACTGCTCTACACTGAATATATTGTGCAACTAATTCATTGGTTCATGCTTGCTTTTTTTTAAACTCAATTTCCAACAAATCAATGCATTGAGAACTCATGGGTGTGTTTGATGCAGTTTGTAATGAGATTTAGAACTTGTTTTATATATAATGTTTTAAAGTTTAGATTGGTTATTTTACGAGACTGTAGAAATGATTTTTACTTTTTAATACCAATTATTCATCTCTCATTTAGATGGAAGAAGGGAATCATTTTTTTTTTTTTGGGTGAAAAAATAGGATGAAGACAGAAGAAGAAGATAGTGTAGAGAGAGAAAAACAATTCTCAAATTCATAAAAATTAATTCTTTTAGTTTTTGCCAAAAAAAAAAAAAAAGGTATTTGTCATAATTTAAGGGATATATTATTCCAACTAAAAATTTTAATTGAAATCACTTTTACATTATATAATTTCTCTCAAAAATAATTAAAAAAATATTATTAAACCGATCCCACCCTCTAATAAAACAAGGAGAATATACAAGAGCACATGAATTTCTTAATAGGGATTTTTCGAGAAATTATTAGGTATGTATATTTATTTTACTTCTATAAAAATAATTTATATAAATATATTTTTACTTCAATTACATATTAAGTTAATTTTAATTTAAATAAAATTACTATTTTCCCTAAGTATTTAATGATTTTTCAATTTTTTATTAAACAATAAGATTATTTAGAAAACTTTCGATAATTATGTCTTAAATTTTATATTTACAAGAAAAAAATGTTGACCATTTGAAGTTTTCTTTTAATTCTCCAAAATTCAGAATAACAAGGAACGAACTTTTGACTTAATCATATTGCAATTATCACCAATGTTATAAATAAGTTCAAACTAAAAAGAATTTAGAGTAATTAGATTACGAGTACATTCTAAGTTTAAAAGCTTGATTTCTTATATTTTTAGGTTAAATGCTTGATTACTAAACCACATTAAGTTAAAACTATAAATTATATAAAATAATGTTACTTTTTCAATTTAAAATAACATTATTTTGTTTCATTATATTATTTTAAGGAACAATTCAACCTCAATTTTTGATGCTGTTTCAGGTTTAGGTCTAAAATAATTGACACCCCAACCCTATTTAGGGTCAAAATGAAAATTGCCAATCATGCTATTTACTAAGCATCGCAGTTCACACACTCGCTAAAACTTGTAATTAAACATGTTGAATGCCCTATGAAATTAAACCCAATCATTTTACTACTCACAAAATTCTGCTTAAAACAGCTAATGAAAACCAATCAATAGCTGTTTAGATAAAAAAAAAAAAAAATGAAAAAGGATGAAAATATTATCAGATAGCATAAATCTAAAACATCAAGTCACATGGTGGGGGTGCCAACTGCCAACAGACCAGATAACAAAAATCTATAAAACAACTCAAATACAAGTCCCATATCCAGAAATACAAAAATAAAATTATCAAAGTTAAATGTCTCAATTTCACATGAGAACTTATTGATCCGAATCACTATGGAGTAAATTATATTGCAGGACAGACCAAGTTTTAATGTTCCACCAGTCATCCACCTGCACGATCAATCAATCATCAGAAATATATTCAGATAGACCAGAAACATTTTTGATAAGGATTGCAAGAGGTAGAGAGCTTTCTGATAATTTTTAATCTGATGCAAATTCTAAAAAAATAATCCCACCACAGTGAATAAAACGGGTTGATTTAACTGGTTGCACTACATCCCTAAAATAGCTCACCAGGCCCCCACCATGGCACAGCTTGTTCTAGCAAGAGATTTTAACCATAATGAGATGATGCAAGCCTTTTAAAAAATTCATATAAATTTTAGTGCATTACATGTAGGCCGCCAAATGATAATCCTATTTAATTAAAACGTAAAAGAACTTAATACTACATTTGTCCTCAGTTAGCATCAATTTCTCGTAAAAATGTTATATAGACTGAATTATAAATCTGCATAATGTTTTATGATAACAGATTTATGTTGCAGAAAACACAAGCCAATCATTTTATGGACAACATATAACCATATGCTGCAGGTGTTGACAATTAGGAATTGAAATCCCAACTTTTGCGAATCAGATTGTACACATAGAGAAACTTTATGGAAGAAATATAGGTAGTATGCTAATCATCTACCACTTTTTCCCTCCATATCCAGCTATGAAACTCCACAATGGTCATAAAAATGAATCTGAGCAGAACCTTAAGTCAAAATTGCATAGTATCATGGGTAAATTATGATTTTACATGATCCATCAATAAATATAGAATTTAGTAGAAACACAAACATAAAATGTGTCCCTTGTAGAACCTCTGATTATAATATGGATTACAAAAAGTGGAGCATAGCATCAAAGAGCATAACTAGCTATTCTACACTCAGTGGTCTAAATACAATTGAAAAGATATTCTACATTTTAAGTGCAAAACAGATTCAACTAGACATAAGACCCCATCTCCCATATCCAATTCAAAACAAGATTCCAAAGCAAACCCATGCAAACTACACAAGGTTTATAATTGAACCTTTAAAGCAAACAATACAACTTCACATGATGAGATGAGATTAGGATTGAGGAAAGAAGAAAAAGCAACAAGGAGATGTATGAAGAAGACCGATTTTGACAAAACTAAATCCATATTAAGTGAACATTAAAAATCACAAAAATACATAATTCCCACAAAAGCAGCAAAACCATCATAGCCAAATGATAAGTAATATGTAATAAGAGTCTCTTCCAATTTAAAGGAATTACAACTACTAGAATAATTGCAGGAGTAGAAAATACCAAAACCGCAAATTATGCCCCTTCTACCAAAGCCAAACAGCCGATTACAACATCAATTCTAGTCCAATTCTAACGTGAATTAGCCAGTAACCCATTTCAAAGAAGCTCTTATTTAGAAACAAAACCACTAAAATGAACGATAATGATTAGAATATAGAGCATCGATGAAGAAAATATCCAAATAACAGAGTAAAAAAAAAAAATCCGAAGTTTCATACAAATGGAAATGGAAATTAAAGGACCCACTTGATAACTAGCTCCAATATCCAATGCGAACAAAAACCCACTAGGAAAACTGCATAATCTATCAGTCTTAAAGTATCAAAACAAAAACAGATCTACCCCAATAAATTCAAACAAGTAATTTACAAAACAGAAAGTTATTGGAAATAGCAAATCAATAAACCTGAAAAGCGCAAATTAACAGAAGTGGGTTGCAATCAGTGAGAGTGAGAAGACGAAGAGGCGTGGTGGGTAGATGAAGGAGCATAAAGCTTATTGTAGACTTGTTCTCCAACAAGGTAGATGCCGAAGGCGATAATACCGATACCGAGTCCAGGAGTTGCGTGGCGGAACTGATTGGATAGCATCGGATGCTTCCTCCACTCGTCCCTCCTCTTAAAGAACTCCCCTGTTGTTCCCAATGGTTTCCCCATTTTTGCCAAAAACACACAATCTCTCTCTCTCTCTATATCTGCGTTTGGTTCTCACAAAACCAGAGTAATGGTTTTTTTTTATTCTTTAGTCGTACAGGAGTATAGAAATGGGCCGAAAGCCTCTTCAGAAGTCATTGTCAATAAAACCACTATAAACTAAAATAATTTTATTAATTAAAAAATATATTAATTTATTAATTTAAAAAATTTTAAATTTAATAAATATATATTTAATCAACTAAAAATTCATTATATTTTATTAAACTTGTAATTAATTCAATATAAATAAAATAAAAAATATGTGATTAATTAAATATAAATCAATTAAAATTGATAAAAAAAATATATTATCAATTAAATATAAATTAAATAAATTGAAATAAATATAAATTCAATATAAATTAAATAAAATAAAAAATATATATAATTATTTAGATTTTAAATAATTTTTAAAATCATTTTAATACAATACATATAATAGTCGATTACATATATAATATTAAAAAATTATTAATTATAATATAAATATAACCATATAATTATATAATGATTTTTAAAAAAAATATTATTTTATTAATTAATTAAAATTATTAATTTAACTCGTGAATTCAAATGATCGTAAAAATTATTATATAATATAGATTATTAATTTAATTTAATATTAATTTTTTTTCCTTATGATCTTGTTTTCATTAATAAACAAGAAATAATAAAAAATTACCAATAAAAAAAATTAAACTTAAGGACTCTCTCACTATAATGTTTTTGCTTCTTCAACTTTTTTTTTTTCATTAATAAATAATAAATTCAAAATAAAATAACAAATAAATGTGAAATTTGAAATTTTCTTATTGATCTTCTTCTTTTTCATGAATAAATATGAAACCCAAAAATAAGAACAAATAAACATGAAACTCAAAATCAAAATAAATAAACACAAATAAAAAGTCAAAAACAGAAAAACCAATACAAAGTATGATGTTTTAAATTGAAAGTGAAAAGACTCAAATCTCAAAATTTCCATATGTTAATCCAATAAAATCTTTTATTGTTTAGTAACAGAGAAATTAATTATGAACTACTTTTATGGCGGATAGGTTTCAACTCCATCTCATTTAGCATTTTATTTGTTTTTTTTTCATATATTTTTTTATATAAATTACATTAATTATTAAAAAAAATAAACTGTTAAAATATTAAAAAAAAAAAAGAAATACATGAAATGATAAATAAGATTAAAAGGATTTAAATTCAATACAGAGAAGAAGAAGATCAGATAGAGAGAGAGATAAAGAGATGGGTCAACTTCTTCAGATGAATCTTGTAACTATTTCTCCTCCTTTCAAATCTTCTTCTAATTTATTCTTTCCATGTAATAATCATCAAATTCCCGCCAATTCTTTTCAATTGCCCTTTCACTCGAAATCCTCAGGCAAGCCAAAAGCTTTTCTCTTTATGGGATAAATTAGCATTTTTTATTATACTTTTGATTTAATTAAGGTTTTCTTTACTCGGGATTTTGTTTGTTTTATGCCATAAGATCTTTTGGATCTACAAACTTCTCGGAATTGCAACTACCACTATCAAATGCTCTGCTAAGACTGAAAATGCTAGTATTAGTCAACTTAGATCGCTGTTTATGTATATAACATTAATGTGATTTTGCTTGATGCGGGGATAATGGTTTACGATCCTTGTTTTGATGTTCAGATTTCTGCAACTTTGAAAGAGAAGAGTGTTTCAGTCGTTTTGTTGGCTGGAGGGAAGGGAAAAAGAATGGGTGTATGTTCTTTGTTACTGGTCTTAATTCTTTTTTCAAAGCATAGCATGTTAGCAAGTTATTTTGCATTCCATTTCCCTTTTAAGTGTTTAGATTTATTTCACACTTTACACAATCTTATAATTGATGTCCAACTGCTAGGTACAACACAATTCAAATATTCAATTCAGATGGCTCCTATAAACTTAATGCAATTGTGATGTGGGATACTTGTAAATTGAACTGGAGTATAATATATATCTGAAAGTAAAATAATGGCTATTTGGTGGTTAGAACCTGGATCTGTTTTCAGGATTTATGGGTTATGGGGCAGCAACATAATATTGAGATTTAGGGATTTGTATGACTGGTTTGAAGGGTGTGGGTGTTGGTGGGGGGGTAGGGGGTATTGAAAAGATGTGCAGGGAACTAGGTTTACATTGGTTTAATCTTGGGATGAGTTTAGGGGCAGATTAAAGTGAGGATTTAAGTGTGTGCGTTACTTTATGTTGTAAGTTGTATTCTAATTTGTATAAAATCCTTTATTTTAGTTCTCAAAATCTTAAAACTGGCAACTGATTTTCTTTTATGATATTTTATTCACTTATTGGTTCCAATACTTGTATTTTTCAGTGGTAAACTGTTATTTCTCCAATGAAAACTAGTATTTTGTACTTGTGTCGATTTTAGGTGTGTTACTATTAAATTATGTCAACAATGATTTGAGCATATATGCATGTGGGCATTTGCCTCCATAAAACAAATTGTCATTTTCTTCATTATCTATAGTTATTTATTTTCATCTTCCAGATGATGGTTTTGTTCTTTGTGCGAATAGGCAAGCATGCCAAAGCAGTATCTACCACTGTTAGGCCAGCCAATTGCTTTGTACAGGTAAATGGAAATTCCTTATATCAAGTATACTATTCAAACTATTGGGGAAGCTTGGAATCACTCTAAAGGACTTGAGGAAACTTAATAACCTAAAGTTGGGCAGCAATAGGAACAAATTACTGTATTATATTTTAAAAGAATGGGACACATATATTTATGGTGCCCCTTTGGAAGATAAGTTTGTTGGGAGTTGGATGTATTAATTGAAATACAATTCCCTTTGTGCATGAATAATTGAATACAATCTTGTAGTTTGTTTCATTAAAAACTGGCAGATTATGTGGCAAGCCATTTTGTTGCTGGAGAAGTTAGTTATGTGAGAGTTGTCCTTGCTGAAACTACTACTTTTGAATCTGACATGAGAATGTATATTAGTTTACTTCAATGATATGCCCTCTGCAACAATTTGACCTGGTTCATTTCTCTATATTTTTAGATGCAAAGGTCCCATAGATGGGCTTTCTATGTCTTTTCACATTCAAACAATACTGTGATTGATTTTGAAATAATCCATTCTACTTTGACAATTTGTACACATTCTCAAAAATGGTTGAAGTGAAAGAGATTGTTGTAGTATTTGATCCATCCTACCAAGATATTTTTGAAGGTTCAAGATCTTTCAATGCATTTGCTCAAGTTATTAGCTTCCTTTGCATGACGTACATTATTCTTTGTTTTTCTTTAAACTTTTTAACATAGGATTTATTTAAACTACTTTATGATCTTATCAGATGCCAAGGAAAATATCAATGTCAACGTCAAATTTGCATTGCCTGGGAAGGAGAGACAAGATTCTGTATATAACGGCCTTCAGGTGAATTCTAATTTAGCCTCCATCTCTTTATCATGATATGCTTAATGCTTTTTTCCTAAGCTTTATGATGATATTATGGCTTTAACTAATTGCTTGTTTGGCACATATTAAATCACTTCTAAATCATGGATTTGAGGAGCATATGTGTCTAAGTAATATCAATTATAAAATGTGAAACACAGTCCTCTTCCTCAGCTTCTGTTAGGGCAAAGCCATTTTGCATTTACTAATATAAGTAGAAAAGGGAAGAATAATTGCATCATAGGATTTTTCATGCTAGGAACCTGAGCAGATTAGTTATTGATGCGAACCCCAATCGACTTGCTCTGAGACCCAACACCTTTACGCATGGTATGCGACCCCTTGGAAAGCCAAATCAAATTTGAATAAGAAACCTTAACCCAATAGCAACCTATACTAGAGAACCTTGATATAATTGATGAACGCCACAAAGTAGTTAGCTTTGATAAATTCAAAACGATTCTTAGTAAGAACCAAAATTGAGAGAATTTTCTCACAAAAATTATATTAATCAAAATCTGAAGTGTCTAAATACATGGGGTTTAACTAAGTATTTATAGTAATTTAGCTATATGAAAACTCTAATTTAAGTTTCCTGATTAAGAATAAACTTCATAAATTAGGGCAAACTTCCTAGATAAAAATAAATTTCTAAATAAGATAAAAATAAAACCTAAATTAGTTTTGGGCTATAAACTAATATAAAACAGGCTCAAAACTCACTAATATACTTAATTTTAATATAATTATACAACTCATAAATATATCATACTAAAACTAATTAGATAAAGATTGATCAAAATCTAATATATACAGGACTCTACTTGGGATCATATCATTCTCCCTTTCTTGAGAAATTATTTATCCTCGAATCATGTGTCATGATATCATTGAAATTCGAAACTTCTCTTGCAAGTGTCATTCTTCCTTTGTTGGAGAAAACTCATTTTCTAACTTTGAAGAACTGAAGTAGTAAATACATCACATCAGTTTGCGAACTTTTCTTCTGGATGACTACTAGCAAATTAAGAGTTTGGAAAATTTGAAAATTCGTTGGAGAAATACCAAAGAAATCATTAGGTAAAATAAAATTTACTACAGAAATATTTAAAAATTCCGCATTATTTTTATGTTTATGGAGAACTAAATCATTATCCTTTGTTCTATCATCTTCTTCTCTTTACAAGATTTCTTGATGAGTTTCAATTGCTGGAATTTCTTCATGAACAATTTCTATTGATTGAAACTTATTTTCTTCTTCAATTTTTTTATCCACCCAATCTAATTCACAAGTAACTTCGATGGCATAAATTATTATGCTTTCTACCACACCACTCTTAAACTTATTTTTAGGTTGCTCCATTAATCACTTTGATGCAGCTTTCTCTTCAGCTTTCTTTATTTGACGTTTAGCTCTTTACTCAGCTTTCCACTTCTCACGCTCTTCGTTAGTTTTCTCAAAAACTCTTTTATAGTATTCCTTGAGCATCTCCTCTTTAGATTTTATTGCTTTCTTTTGTGCAATTGGAGTATTTGGATTTTGCCTCTTTGAGAACGAACCTTCTAACCTCTTTAATCCTTCTCTCATTTTTTTAAAATGCAAGTTCATGGTTTGAAAGTGTTTTTCAAAAGCCTCAAATTTAGAGGTAATGTCAATTGCTTGAGTGTCCTTAGTTTTGCTATTCATTGTGATTAGCTGCAAAGATTGTTAGAAAAGTAAAAGAATATGTCACTTCACTCCCTTAGTATGTGTTTCATATCAAAAGTATTCAAGTTCATTCGTGCCTTTTTTTTAAAAAAAAAAAATAATAATTTATGATAACAAACGAAAAGGTACGGAAAATATACGGATTCAAATAAAAACAGAAAATAAATAGGAAGGAATGAAAACAAGGAAACGTGATAATAAAGATACGCAAATCTGATTTAGAGTTTAAGCTCTGATACCAAACTGATGCGAACCCCAATCGACTTGCTCTGAGACCCAACAACTTTACGCATGGTATGCGACCCTTTGGAAAACCAAATCAGATTTGAACAAGAAACCTTGACCCAATAGCAACCTATGCTAAAGAACATTGATATAATTGATGAACGCCACAAAGTGGTTAATTTTGATAAGTTCAAAACGATTCTTAGTAAGAACCAAAATTGAGAGAATTTTCTCACAAAATTGATATTAATCAAAATCTGAAGTGTCTAAATACATGGGGTTTAGCTAAGTATTTATAGTAATTTAACTATATGAAAACTCTAATTTAAGTTTCCTGATTAAGAATAAACTTCCTAAATTATGGCAAGCTTCCTAGATAAAAATAAGTTTCTAAATAAAATAAAAATAAAATCTAAATTAGTTTTGTGCTATAAACTAATATAAAACAGGTCCAAAACTCACTAATATACTTAATTTTAATATAATTATACAATTCATAAATATATCATACTAAAACTAATTAGATAAAAATTGATCAAAATCTAATATGTACAGGACCCTACTTGAGATCATATCAGTTATGCAATGTTATGCTTAGTTATTTTACTTTCAACATATGATGTGCCTTACAGTTCTTTTATTGATCATAATGCATGTACAGTCAAGTGAGACTTATTTAGAATGTGATGAACACTCTCCAGTGTCGGTAAATGAGCTAGAAAATTCGGGTGAATTATAACAATGGCCACCAAAATTTACACTTGATTTCAATAAGAACACATAACTTCAATGTCGTTTTTTAGTCATTAAGCTTTAAATTTTGATTTAATATTAGGTCATTAACAAGAATCTGGTGGCCGGAATGGTAAAATGGCATTGAAAAAAAAAATATTTTCACATAATAAGTTAATATGGAGCCCACCCACTAAAATAACACAATTTTTTATTTTATTTTCATATTTATTTTTCTTATTTTATTTAATTTCGGTGTGACACATTTACTAATTAAATTAGTGAGTTTATCATAAATTAGGCTAATATGATATAATGCACTTCTTTTTTTCAATGAAATATTATATTTTTAGTGTTATATTAACATTCCGGTAATTGGATTGTTGTGAGTGACTTTTAATTGAAACAAAAGTTAAAATTTAGTGACTAAAAAAATAATAAATTTAAGTTATGTGACCCTACTGAAATTAAGTACAAAGTTTGGTGACCACCGATATAATTTACCCACCTTTAGAAAAACTATTTATGTAACATTATAAAGAAGGCAAGAGAGAGATATTATCCATAATAATTTTGATGACAAAATATAGACCTGCAAAGCCAGAATATTTCTATGATTGTGTTGAATCTTTTTATAATAATTGTTGTGGACAATTAGGTAAAAATTAGATAATTAATAAATAAGAAGAAGAAGACCAAATTAACTAAGTTTTTGAGTATTGGGACATATTTGTTGTTTATCAAATTATATGCCACTTCCCTTTGCAGGCAGTTGATTTGAACTCTGAGCTCGTTTGCATCCATGACTCAACGAGACCTCTGGTGACATCTGCAGATGTACAAAAGGTTTGAATTCAAAATTTTATTTTTTATGCATATGTGCTGCATTGGCTTTCAGCTATTTTCTGAACTTAACTGTTTATAAAACAAATTTTATAGATAGGATCACTTTTATGCAACATTACATTTTAAGTGATGAAAGAAAGTTAGCAAATAGAAAGAAAGAAGAATAATGTCGGATTCAGGTATATGGAATAATGTCAGATGCAGGAACATGTATCCATGTAATGTTGGGTCATGGTGCATAGCCGCTTGTGGATCTTACTTTCTGGGAGTGTATCTTGGTTTAATAGTACACTCTGGAAGATATCATAGCAGGTTGAGTTCAATGTGTCATATGGTACGATGGTACTTGTGATATGAAAATATAGATGCAACTTATGGTGTTCAAATTCATTCTCTGATCCATAACTTTAAATGTACAAGTTATCATGATGGTGTCATGAAACTTTCTTTTCTTTTTCCCCACCTTTTTTTTGTTGTTAACTACTTCTATACTTCATTCTTCATTTGACTTTCCAAGTTAAGAGACCATATTACTTGTGATTAGATTCTCAAAGAAGCTTGGATAAATGGAGCAGTTGTGCTTGGTGTTCCTGTCAAAGCTACAATCAAGGAGGTATTTACTAATCACTAGAAGTTAAAATCCTTCACCATTGAATATATATATATATAAAAACTGGAAAAACTGTTTGAGGCATCAAATGGATTAGAGTAGCTAGGAATAATTTGGCATCATGGTCTCTAGAATGGACATGCAGTTCTATTCATTTTGAATTTTTAACTAATGTTTCTACCATGGGCACACTGGCATAGCTGAAACATTTTCAGTGGGTTGTTCAATGACTTAGTCATTGTGTCCAAAAAGATTGCTAACTAAATTATTTAATATGAAATTAAAAGATTAATAAGATTAATCCTTACTCAGAATAAAAATGATAGAAAACTAATGTAGTATGTATTCCTCCTCATGGATGAACTCCAAGTCCCAATTGTGACCCAAACCTGTCTCTGAGAACCGTTAACTTTTCAATGATTTTTTGGCCTTTTACTTGTCAATTCAGTAGTAGAACTTCAACATTTGTACCAGTTTGATCACAGATTGAGAGAACAAATTGGGATTGTTTAATGTTGAGTTGTCAATCACCTTGTCTAAAAAAAAATCCAAACATTATTTGATAGTTTGTTTAGTGCTTAGTTGCTGATTACCTTGTATATATATATATATATATAAAATCCATGTGGATGCTTGATTAGGGTAAAATGTCATCTGATAACTTGTTCAATATTGAATTATCAGTTACCTTGTATGGAAAGCCATTGACATTAGGGTAAAATGTCATCTAATAAATTTTTGTGTCTTTAAGCCTTATTTGATAAAGAGCTTGGAAGCTTAATAGACAATGATTTATAGATTGCTTATTTTTTCCTACTTCATGGATTTATAACTCTATTGCTTAAACTTATTGATTGAAAACGATGTTTCAGAAAATCTCACTGGTAAATGAATTAATCTCTAGGAAGCAACTAATAATAACGTTGTGAAAAACAGTTGATTGTTCATAATGCATTTCATATTTATGCAAATCTACAATGTTAACATTGGCTTTGGTGCAATCCATTCAGGTGCCTTTTTGCATTGTAGCTAAAAAAGATTTTTCCCCTCCTACAGGCATTCCATTTTCCATTCTGTATGTGAAGTATTCCTAAATAATTTGGATCACATGTGTTAACTTTTTGTTCATTGTTTGAGAGCAATAGATAGCTTCTAGGAAAGCTAGTCTAAAGAAATAGTGTTATATGTTTAAAGTTTATGAGCCCGTACATACATGAGTTTATAAGTGGGTAAATGTTGAAATTCACTTGCATAATACCTATTGGCTTATGTTTCAACACTCATTCACTTATAAGTTTTTTATATTTTTTGTTATTGTTCAGTGTGAGACTCATTCACTTATAAGTTCTTTATATTTTTTGTTATTGTTCAATGTGAGATACATTTCTCAACACAACCTCTTAAGTGCAACCAGTTGACAGTTGCTCACAAATAGACCGACTGATATATTTTCTTCAATTTCGGTCCGAATTGACATAATTTTTAGTAAAACAATGAGGGCGTATATATACATGAACTTATAAGTGGGTAAATGTTATAACTCATTTGCACAAAATTATTGGCCTGTACTTAGTACAACACCCACTCACTTATAAGTCATTTATATTTTTGGCTTGTACTTAGTACAACACCCACTCACTTATAAGTCATTTATACTTTTTATAATTATTCAATGTGGGATACGTGCCCAACAGTTCCCCAAGACTTCAGCTGATACATTGAGCTTATTTCATATATATATATATATATATATGCTATTCATCACATGCTTAATTGATTTTATAATATGTTACCTCTCTTAATGCAGGCAAACTGTGATTCTTTTGTTGTGAATACTCTGGACCGCAAAACACTCTAGGAAATGCAAACCCCTCAGGTTTATTATCAAAGAATTTAAATTATTTAAAAGAAATTTAAATACTTGAATAGTTCTTTATGTACATTTCTTTTTTACAGGTGATGAAGCCTGAATTGCTAAAAAAAGGCTTCGAGCTTGTGAACAGGTATTTTATGCTTTCGTGATTTGCTAGGATAGACCTTTCCAAGAAAAATATATTCCAAAACTATTTATCTCCGTTTGACATTTCATCAACATATCAGAGATATTTCACATAAATACTTGGATATATTAGCAAAACGTTTTCTGAAGTTTGGAACTTTCTGTTATCTGACAACAATTATGTGCCATATGCTTTGGTTCCAAAACACTCTGTATTAGTAATATTTGATAATTGATATGAAGATGAAATGTATCTTGCTGCTTGAGATTTTGGTCTGTGAAAAATAGACATTATACATTCCTTAGTTGATTAGTGCAGTCGTGCTTTTTCTCTCTGCAACTGTGTAAGCACATGATATGTATTAGTGGAGGATTAGAAAGTTTGTTCAAGAGGAGTTTTGTCATCTCTGATTAACTTATAAAATAATGATGGCTGCGCACTAAAGTATAGCCTAGCGGTAAGTACATATTTTCTTGAGTAATAGACTCATGATATATTTTTCCTCTCCAATGCTCAAAAAAAAAAAATAATAATAATGATAATGATGGCTTTGGTGGTACATGGTTAGAGAAAATTGGTCTGCTTTATAATCTTAATGGTCTTTTCAATGATAGAATATCTTTAGGTTAGTCAGTGATGACCACGAACTGCCTAGTTCGATTTTCCGAAAGTACTAACTGCTTAAAATCAATCTCCTAATCAATGAAACATTTGTGCAAAAATGTTCTTGTAAGAGCCATATTTGTTTGAGGTTTTTCTATTTTCAGTAATGAAATCATAAATACTAAACAATAAACAGATTCTGACATGGTATATTTCTCTACAGAGGTGGTCTTGAAGTCACTGATGAAGTGTCTATCATGGAGCACCTTAAACATCCTGTATTCATCACTGAAGGATCTTACACAAACATTAAGGTATTGTAGCTATCTAATTCAAGATCTTAAATATTTGACACGTTCAAGTGTCATGGCCAAAGTGTAATGGTCACGTTCAGCTCTAACATGATTTTGTGTAGAAAATTTTCAGTATCAGCCATGTCAGTGTGTAACTGTCATGGTGATTCACCGTTATAAATTGTGTCAATATGCTACATAACGGCTTGTATTTAAAACCATGAGCTAATCTGTGTACCTCAACCTGATAGTTGATGCAGAACCAATACAATGTAGTTTATCTACTGCATTTCTATACCTTCCATATAGAACTTTTATCCTCAATATTGAACTTAATTTGATGGATGACAGAAACTGATTTTGTTATATCTGATTTGCTGAATCCTTTCATGATTTGCAGGTCACAACCCCAGATGATTTGCTGCTTGCAGTGAGAATTTTGAACATGAATTCTTGAGGCTTGAAAGTACAAATTTTCTTGTTTTTTTTATTTGATTTTTGCCCCATTCTTGAAAATTTCATATGAAAAGATATATATTTTTTTAATCCAAAAAAACATTTCTGCATTTGATGTCTGGTAAAAGACTAATAGAAAACTCTATAATGATATTTCAATCTGTTCTTCAAGCCTATATAAAGAATGTAAGCTTTGAAGAGAAATGATTTCACATCGAATAAGAATAAAATAATTTAAGCGCTTATAAATGATTAATTAGTTTTATATAAATAAATTTTAATATTTATTAATTTATAAGTTTAAATATGTACGGGCTTATGAATTTTAATAAGTCTTAGCAGCTATTATCATAACTTTTTATCTTCATTTTTTTCTCTCTAATTTTTATTTTAGGTGAAAACAAGAAATATTGAGAACTGCTGATAAGTATTAAATTTAACAAAATTCAAAAGGAGGTTTTTCTATAAATGTTCTGTAAATTGTGCTTGGTTGTTTTTCCTTTTTTTTTTATTTTAATTATTTAAATTTATAATAATTTCATAATTAAAGAGATAATTTAAATTTAAATTCATTATCAGCTCTTGATTACTTCATTCACATGCTCATATAATACACACATCTAATATGAGTTGTATTATTCATTACAATTAGGTTAAAATTTATTTATTTATTTAATTGATTAGAGCATTCTCATATAGGTTTACATCTTAATGGAAATTAAGTTAAAATTTTAAATAATAATTTAATCAATTAAATAAAAATAATAATTTTAAATAATGAATTGAGATGTTAGTAATTATAATTACATAAGTAATTATAATTACATACATATTTTTTTATCATTATTTGTGTTATTTTGTTATTAAAGAAAAATCTTTCCATATTAATATTTATAATGTTAGTATTTGTAAAATTGAAATAATATTGTGTTAAAAAGGGATTTTTAAATATCTTTACAAAACTATTAAATTTTTAAAAATATAAATTATTAGAATCATATTTATAAAAAAGTTAAAGAGAAACGAACGAATTTAATTAATATTAATCAGATTTAGGATAATTAAGAATAATATTTTCAATGTAAAAAAAATAAAAAATAAAAATCAGTGAAGGAGGGATAATTGCCAATTTGCCATTTCAAGAACAATAATTTCAATCAAAAGGATTTCATTTCTTGATTATAGTGGTGGGATCAAGATTCAAAATACAACATTCATGGCTAACCTTTTTTTTTTTTATTTTTATCATCATCTCTTTTATCAAGATTTGATAAACTGTTTGCTTGTGGACTTTAATTAATTAATAATGAAACCTTTTTTTTTTTAATGTAAATGAATAGGGTATGTGTTGTCCTTTTTGTTTTGGACTGCTCTTATCAAGAAACAAGAAAGATCATTGATTTGCTACAACTCAAAATATAGCATTACCCATTGTCTAAGTGCTGCCTCTTCAATCCCACCACTTGTGGACCTAATCTCTACATTGTCTATCTAAACTACAAAGCTAAAATTCAATAGAAATTAGGAAATTGTAACCTTATTGAATTACAAATTAAGATTAACTGATTTTATATGAAACTAATTACTAACTATAAAATTTAGTGATGATTTAATATTACTAAAAAAAATTTAATATTTTATGAAAAATTGTGAATGATTCCTAAATTAACATTTTGAAAGTGCATTCCATGGTTTTTAATAATATCATTGTAATTAAATGAGTAGTTAATGTGGGTGTCTTTCAAATGGTAGCAAATTGGCCAATGCATTTAAGTTTGAATATTTTGTATTTTTTATCATGTTTTATTTTATATTTTTTTATGCGTCATATTAATTTTTTTAAATATTTTAATAATTTATATTTATTTTATAATCATGTCATTTTTTACATACAAAATTTATATTTGACCATCAAATCATATGTTAGTGAGAGAGAAAAAATGAGAATGAGAATTTTATATTTCTACTAATTAAATAATTTTTATTAAGGGGAAGAAAAGAGAAAATGATTGATTTAAAATGAGAATAAATAATAAACAAAGACATGAACAAAAGAGTTCTTTTGTGTGACCTCATCACATGCCCTTTCAATTTAATAATTAAAATAAGATAAAGTGAGAAATGGCCAAAGTCTTAGCAAAACCCTTGTCTACTTGTGATTGTCACTATCGTACAAATTCTTTAAAGGCTATATTTGAATTAAAGGTTTTAAAATTTATTAAAATTTAAACAATTTATTTAATTTTTTATTTATTAAAATAAGAAATTTTTTAAAATTTCACCTATTATCTAAAGTATAAAAAACACTCAAAATGAAGAAAAATTACGATGAATATTTTAATTAATCCATAAATTTTAATTATTTTATAACATATCATTCGAATTTTAGTCATATAAAATTAATAATTGGAGTAACATTTTAAAATTTGATGATTAATAGAATAAAATTATAATAAAAAAATTAAAATTTGAAAAATTTAATAATTGCTGTTAACAACTAGCTATCAACAATCAGACTTACTTATGGTCTAAATTTTAATTTAAAAATATTATTTTTAAAAAATTTAATCTATCCAAATTGTAATATTGTTCATCAACATAGACTTGTCACTCAATCCATGAACAACTCTACCATAGCAAGTTGGCAACCAATAGCTCACCGCAAAGATGCAATGCCCTTAGTTTAGTGCATTACTATTATTTTACTTTAGCCGGTGATCTTTATGGAAGGCTGAAGTTTACAGCGCAATTAAAGCCTAACTCCATGGGACCTTTTTGACTGCTTCCCAAACCCAACGAAGTTAGGCAATTAGGCATCATTTTAGAAGAGATAAATTATTATAATATTATTTTTGAGATCTATTATAATTAATATTATTTTAAAATTGATTAACCCTTTAATCTATAAATTAAATTTAATGAAAATAAAAAATAAAAATAAATATCAAATATACAAATATAAACAAATACATAGAAAGTACTAATTTTTTTTTTTTTTTTAAGTAACTCAAAATAAGAATATAATAACAGAGACAATTAAAAGAATTCGAACTTTATCAATTATTTTATTCATCATTCCATAAGGATTTAATAAAAAAAAAAAAATTTATACATAAAATTAAAGTATTATTTATTAATAAAATTAAATAATTTGAAATAATAAAAATTAAATTATTAATTATAATAAATTTTATGAATTTAATAGTAATTTATCATTTTAAATATCACTTCATCAATTTTGGTCAAATTCACTCATTGGTGGGGTTTGTTAAAACCATGTTTAGTAACTAATAACTATAGTGATTTGATAATAATTATGAGATTTGTCTTCAAATCATGTTGACTATAAAAGAAAAAGTGCTTAAATCAATTGTAATTTTAATTATTGAGAAGTAAGAATAAGAATAATAGGATAATTTTTAGCTTCTTACCATTCTTAATATACTTTCTCCTACAACAATTACTTCCCTTTTTCACAAAATTTATTGATAATCAATTGGTTATTTGTCCACATTTCTTGTTTTAGCAAAGAAATTAAAAGAAATTACTAGTTAAAGAATAATTAATATATTACTTCTTATATGCATTATTAATTATACTATTAGTTGTTAACATTTTAAAATGAAATGTTGGCATGAAGGTTTAAGAGTCACAATCAAATGATTAAAAAATTTATAAAAGCAAATAGTAACATGAGTAAATGATTTCACAAAAAGATAATGTAGTGGGGGCCTATAAATTGACAATTAGGCTTCCTTCTCAAGTGTGGTCTACACAAAAAATTGTTTCAACCTATTAATTTTTCTTAATTTAGGATCAATTTCAATTAAAGAAAATTATAAAATGGTTATTGAATTTGGAGTGAAAACTGACTCATAAAACAAAATTGTACTTTAATTTTGTATTTATCTTTGGTTTCTATAAAGGAATTCCTTAACAAAAATGCTATTTTGTTTATTTTTATAAAATAATAATATTATTTTTATATTATAAAAATAATATGAAAAAAATTAATATTTATTTTTAATGATTATTAAATATATTAATAATAATTTTATTAAACATTTAATAATAAATTATGCATTATGAATAATTAAATTAGAAGAGGCCTAAAATAGGAGTAAAATTTCAAAAGGATTTCTCATTTCATTAGGTGATAGTAAATTACTAATGATGTTACAATTAGGAAAAAAAATCAGAATGAAATAATAAGAAATTAATTTGTTTCACTGTAATTAAAACAGACAAGACAAGACAAGACAAGTGTAACTGTAAACAACTATAATGTCTTGTAGGAGCTTCATGCTTTGCCTTTTTATTTTCTTTTTGTTTCTTACTTAATTTTTATTTTCTTTTTGAGTCTCCAAAATACCAAAAATCTCTTTCCCCTTCAAAACTATACCAAAAAAGGATTCAAGATTTCAAGATTTCATTTGGGGCGCCAAACAGAAAACCCCAGTGATACAGAGAGAGAAATGAAAAAGAAATCACATTCACAAGTATTGCCTCTAATTTATATCATTTCATTTTCAAAGACCCACACACTCTCTCTCTCTCTCTGTACAAGTAATCAACATTGTCAAACCTGTGTCAGATCTGTTCTTCCCCATCCTTCACCATCTTTTTTCAATTATCATTACCCCCACCACCATAAATGCTTCACTTCGAATATTAATTACTTATTATTACTCGTATAAAAATGGATACTTTTTATAAATCTATTTAGTTTTGTGGTCAATAAATTGGGAATGTGGATGGCGGTGTTATAAATGGGGTTTCTTGGTTTTTTTCTTTCTGATTTTTTCCCTGTCAATGTATTTCATGCTCAGATAGTATTTAAAGTGTCTATTAGCTAATTCCATTAACACCAAAGAAATATACAACAAAAATGTCTGAAATGAGAGTTTCTGATCCAAGTAGACTTCACTTGAAGAAGGAGCTTACTCAAATCAGAAAGGCAGCTCGAGTTTTGCGTGATCCAGGAACTACTTCTTCATGGAAGTCTCCTCTTAGTTCCTCTAGATCTGCAGCAGCTGCAACTCTGGCTGCAGCTGCTTCTACTTCAGCTTCTGCTTGGAAGCACCAGTTTGAGAATGAGAATGTAATCTCAAATGGGACTAATTCCCATTTGGATTCCCACTTCAGAAATAATGGGAAAGAGAAGAGAGTTTTTTTGTACAATTGGAAGACTCAGAAATCCTCGAGTGAGAAAAGTGGAATTGCAAGAAATGATGCAGATGAAGACTACGAGTCTCGTTCCATTCAAGAGAGCCTTGATGATAACTTGAGTGATGCAAGGAATGTTGCTGATTCTAAGAGTGACACTTACTTGGGTGAGAGCAGGTCTTCTTCACTGATTTTCAGATGCAGAGATGCAAGTCTTGTATCGCCATCAATGAAAAGAGCAATGGGGATTAAGAAAAAGAGTAAGAAAACTAATACCCATTTGGATATTTTGTCTAGATATCAACAAAAAGAAATGAATTTGAGAAGATTGCTCAAGAGTCATCCTACAATGGCTTTAGGTTTAGGAAGGGATGACTCTGTTGAGCAATCTGATGATACTGAAGAACATAGCATTTCCGAGGATCTAAGAAAGATTTCTGGGGCATCCCCACTGTTAGTAAAACTTAAGCATAAGAATTGGTCACATTCTCCATCTAAATTATTGAGAAGTAGTCGAAAAGAGGACTCTTCTTGCACCTATAGCACACCTGCGTTATCAACTAGTTCTTATAATAGATATTGTAATCGTAACCCAAGCACTGTTGGATCTTGGGATGCCACATCATTGAATGATGGGGATGATGAGGAGGATGACCATTTGGATTTGCCAGGTCGCCAGGGATGTGGCATTCCTTGCTATTGGTCAAAAAGAACACCAAGACACAGAGGGGAATGTGGAAGTTGTTGCTCTCCTTCCCTTTCAGATACTTTAAGGAGGAAAGGGACTAGCATGCTGTGTGGTAGTCAATCAGTGTATCATAGACGCCGGCGTTCATCAATTTCTAATAAGAGAAGAATTTCTTCCAGAAGTGCCCAAGGACTTCTGCCATTGCTTACAAATGGTGATGGCAGAGGAGGGTCATCCATTGGAACTGGTCATAGTGATGATGAGCTCTCTACAAATTTTGGGGAGCTTGATTTGGAGGCGTTGAGTAGATTGGATGGTAGAAGGTGGTCTAGTTGTAGGAGTCAAGATGGGTTAGAGATTGTAGCTCTAAATGGAGACAGGGAAGAGGAAGGTACACCTGAAAATATTCGAAGTTTGAGCCAGAAATACAAGCCTCTCTTCTTTGGTGAAGTGATTAGGCAGAACATTGTGGTCCAGTCTCTTATCAATGCTATTTCCAGAGGAAGGATTGCCCCAGTTTATCTTTTTCAAGGTCCCCGTGGGACAGGAAAAACATCAACAGCTAGGATTTTTGCTTCTGCTTTAAATTGTATGTCTACGGACGAAACAAAGCCATGTGGTTGTTGCAGAGAATGTTCTGATTTTATTTCTGGTAAGACAAGAGATCTATGGGAAGTTGATGGCACCAATAAGAAGGGCATTGATAAAGTTAGGCACCTTTTGAAGAAGGTTTCACAGTGGCCCCCAACGGGTTCTTCCCGTTACAAGGTTTTTCTTATTGATGAGTGTCATTTGTTGCCCTCTAAGATGTGGTTGACATTTCTCAAGTTTCTTGAAGAACCACCACAACGAGTTGTGTTCATATTCATAACAACTGATCCTGATAATGTGCCTCGTACTGTACAATCAAGGTGTCAGAAGTACCTATTTAACAAAATTAAAGATGGGGATATTGTTGCAAGGTTGAGGAAAATTTCTGCTGAAGAAAATCTGGATGTTGAATTGGATGCATTGGATTTGATTGCTATGAATGCAGATGGTTCACTGCGAGATGCGGAAACAATGTTAGATCAGTTGAGTTTGTTGGGGAAGAGGATAACTACATCTCTTGTGAATGAGCTTGTGAGTTATATGGTCACTTCATCCTTATCTTGTTCTTCTTAGATTTATTTAACTCATATTTTGACCTTTACTGGGTAAAGAATAATTAGTTCAATTATTAAAATTTCAATCTTTTTACTATGTCAATAAATGGTTTGAAATTATCTATGCTCTTTTCCATTTCTTTAGGTGGGTGTTGTCACAGATGAGAAACTACTGGAACTCTTGGAGTTATCAATGTCTTCAGACACAGCAGAAACAGTGAAAAGGGCCAGGGACTTGATGGACTCTGGTGTTGATCCAATAGTTTTGATGTCTCAACTGGCGAGCCTCATTATGGACATCATTGCTGGAACTTACAATGTTGCTGATACCAAATATAGTGATTCATTCTTTGGTGGACGAAGCTGTGAGTACCAACCCCTTAAGTATTATATTGTATTGGAGAACGTTTTCGACAACTCTGAAGTTTTTACATGAGCAAATGAGATTTATGCATACACTTGGATAACTAGGAGAATTTGGTTTTCCATATTAGATAAGACGATGGTCATCTCTTACAATTTGGTCAGAAAATATAAAGATTTATATCGACCTGACTAGTTACTGTGCATTTACCTTTAGCATCTTGTACATATTGATTTCTGGTCGTGGCTGTCGTGTGAAAACAAGCCCCTTTGCTTTTATATTTTTGTTTCTCTTGGGCGTTGGGAAAGCTCCTTGAGATATGAATAAATAAGATCTATGCCTGAAGCAGGAACATTTGTTGTTTTTGGGATTGTATACTACAGAACTTTAGTATGGTCATATGGAGGGGTAGCAACTATTTGGTCAAATCTTAATCTTATAAATGACACGGAAATGCATATGAAGATAGTTATGTATATGTACTATACTTGGGATTTTCCTTGACATAATTAACTTTTTGATGTGAATGGCTTGGATTGTTCTATAGTGACTGAAGCAGAACTGGAGAGATTAAAGCATGCTTTGAAGCTTCTTTCAGAGGCTGAGAAACAGCTAAGGGTTTCAAGTGATCGCTCAACATGGTTTACAGCTACTCTTTTACAGCTTGGTTCAGTACCTTCACTAGATCTGACACAGTCAAGTAGCAGTAGGAGACACAGCTCTAGGACAACTGAGGAGGATCCTTCAAGTACTTCTAGAGAAGTTACTATTTACAAGCAGAAGTCAGATGTTCAGTATCTGCCTTGTACATCAAGTTCACCAGCTTCCCTGTACAAAGCAATAAATGGAAATTCCAACCATCAAGGAGAAATTGGATTTAATTCGAAGCCCCCTCCAAGTCGATCAATGGATAGCTGTACCTCAACTGCTCCACGGGATGATGAACTTCTTGAAAATATACTATTTAGATATAGAAATGCGGAGAAGTTGGACTGTATCTGGGAAAAGTGTATTGCAAAGTGTCACTCAAATACACTCAGGCAGCTGCTACATACTCACGGAAAGCTTTTCTCCATATCTGAAGTTGAAGGTATACCACTTTTAGTTGTGAAACTGAAACTAAGAATGCATGTTATTGTTTTCCCCTCTTCTCTTTTCCCATTCATTTGGATCTATCCATGTCTATCAAACTCTAAGTCCTTGCAAATTGCTTGGTTCTGATCCTCAAGGTTTTGAGTTGTGGGATGAAAATTCTAAGTGGCCTTTTTTTAGCATTGCATATTGTAGCTATTGTCTAGCAAAGTTAGTTTTTCGATCCTATGGACAACTGATATAATGATGGATATTTATCTGATTTGTAGCTTATTATTATGTGTTACGCATAATGCCTCTGAGGACAACCTTGTCCTCTTTGGTTTATGTTTAAGTTTTCTATGAATCATAATAGGATCTAGAATCATGCTCATGTCTAGTAGATTCTGTTCTTGTAAATCTCATTGCCTTGCTGCATTACCTATCATAATGAATATTCATTTTTTAATTTAAAATTTCTACAAACAAATTTATGCGTTACTTGGAATTGGAGAATTTTTTATTATATGGGACATGAAAGTCATTCCCAAATTCCAAAGCAGAAGCCACTGTTATTTGACTTGTTATCAAATAATACTTGATCCCACCATAGGGGATCTGAATCCATTATCTTGCAGTTTTAGTTTGTTTTGATAACTGATCCAATTGTCATAGGCTCATTTCATATTTAATGTGGGTATGTTTTATTTATATGTTTATTTAATTTTACTTTTGAGAATCTTAATAATCCTCATATACAGGCAAATAGTATTGCATATACTGGCTAGCAAGTCAAACTCCTTGTAATATCTTCATTTCTGAATTTGGTATGACTTTTCATAATTGAGAATCAAGAAGCCAAAGTAATTTTGTCATTTCACACTTTTTAAGCTGCATGTTAGTATGTGTTGGAGTTACAAAACAATGATCAAGTCACTTTCAATTTCAAATTATTTTATGCCATTTTGGGTCTTGGTAACTCGTAAACTACCACTGTTCATATATATACTACATAAATTAACAATATCGGTTATGCATGCAAATTGGCTGAAAAAAAGAAAAGGAGTATGGTGGGGGTGAGAGTTTATCTGAAGTCTGCCCACTTTCCTAGAATTCCCATCTTCTGTCCTTTGGACATTAATGTTTGCTTTTCTAGATTGATTTGACTTATGTTCTCTCACTCTAATGGTAGCAAAAGCAAACTAAATGTAATGTGGAAAAGTTTATTTAGCTGATGGTTGAACAGGATGGAGGTTTATTTAGCTGACGGTTGAACAGGATTACTTTTGCACTCTTCAGTAGATGAAACAATAAGAACTATGATTGTTTTGATGGTTGCCATCCACAATGGAGATCTTTGTGTGTCTAGACTGGCATGCGTGTTTGTCTTTTTGTCTTCTCTATCATTGAAACTTGAGTTCAATCTGGTTCTGCATGCAGGTGTTTTGGTTGTTTATGTTGCATTTGGGGATGAAGATATTAAAGCCAGAGCTGAAAGGTTTATGAGCAGTATCACAAATTCAATTGAAATGGTACTGAGATGCAATGTGGTGGTGAGAATTATCCTTGTGCCAGATGGTGCGGATTCTATGAATTGTCTGAATCAAAGCGAGTTACAAGATCAGAAGAGGGCAGAAACAACTTTGGCAATTGAGCAGGAAAGAAAGGCAAATTGCTTGAACCCAGCAAATGGTTACTCCAACTTACAACAAGAGTCCCTAAAATTATCCAGGGGGAACTTTAATGATTTGGAGGCAAAGCTGAAAGGAGGGTCCTCCACATTGCTGGATAGTTCTTTTCAGTCTACTGCATTATCAACAGATTTACTGCCTAAAGCAGATGCTGAAAATGTTGTGAAAGAAAGGAAGCAGGAATTACCAACGCAGAGAATAGAATCCATCATCCGTGAGCAGAGGTTAGAAACTGCCTGGTTACAGGCTGCAGAGAAAGGCACCCCTAGTTCATTGAGTCGTTTGAAACCTGAGAAGAATCAAGTGCTGCCTCAAGAAGATATCTATCATCAAAATCAAATGGAATCTGCAAGTTCAATGGGCCTTTCGTCTCAGCATTGGGAAGATGAATTAAATCATGAACTCAAAGTTTTAAAGATGGAAGATAGGATGGTGCTCCATACGGACCAGATTGGTAAAAGGACTGATCCTTATCCGATTTCTCCAAGCTTGTTGCATGATAGCAACTTTGTGGGCTATTCAATCAAAGAAAGCCTGTGAGTCTTTTCCTGATATCTTTTCTAATTATTGTTACCTGTGATTGTTTTTATTCATTCTACAAGAGCCATTCCCTCATCTCAAAATTTCAACTACTTTCTTTGTGGACCTGATGTATTTTAAAATTTTTAATTGGCACACACACTTCACTAAGTATCATATTTCACAGGAAAAACTAGCAAGATTCATAGGCTTAGTTCCTAATAGATGATAATTCTATATTCCACTATTGCTTGTTAAAGCTGCCTTTGGGTACTGGCTTTCTAGGGCTGCTGTGCTTTAGAGGCTAATTTAACAGTCATTACAACATCAAGAAGCATTGTTTATAAGCTATTTTAGTTTACACAGATAGCCTTTTGCATTTGGCAAAAAATGAATCAAGGAATTGTGATCATTATTGTTTGATTATGTTGTTAACTTTGAATTTAAAAGTGTGTATGTATTTGAAATGCAAATATGCAATGCGGTTCATGAGTTTTCAGCTTGTTATAATTGTAAGTCCTTTCCGTTGTATTCATGGTTTAAAAGGAACTTTTTAGTGTAGCAGCTAATTTGTTCACTGAAAGACTCTTAAGCACATTATTTATGACTTAAGCTATATATACATAGACCTGTTAGGCCTGCTTGGATGCTGACTGTAGCTGGAAGTTAAAGAACACCCTATGCATGTGCATCAAGATGTGTTGATGATAGCACCAGAGATACATATCGGACAATGGAAATACTAGAGTTAAAAGAGACAAGGATTTTTCAATTTGCTGGTAATAGATGAGATATTAGATATAGTGTAGTATGGCAATTTCAGAACTGTCATCCTTGTTTGATAATCAAAATACTGTTCAGGGATCTTTGTGATAGAATGTTAGCATTATCCTTAAAAAGTAGCAATGTGAATTTCTTTCCTCCATATACTGGATAGAGTGATGTATTAGTAGATCCCCTTAAACTCATTCTTTCTTTTTCTTTAGAGGGTACGAATCAAGTTCGGCAAGTGGAGGTTGCAGCGGACTTTTCTGTTGGAATGCCAACAAATCTCACAAGGGAAAGGTAAAGATGCTTCCAATTCTTTCTTCTCTTCAGTAAAAGCTGTGTCCTTTATAGTAAGTTTTTTTCATTCTTGTACTTGGACAGGCTAAAGCGACCCCTGTTCGTTCCAGACGAACCGGGCGATTTTCATTGTTTGGGGAATGTGGGAAGTATAAGAAAGCAGATAACAGGATTATAAGAAAGGGATAGCAAAGATAATGTCTGGATTTTTCAGCTGTAATGTTTGTCACTTCACGTATATTTTTTCTGTATTTTTTTTTTCAGGCCAAGGCATTTCACAAAGATACAGCCTTGTGGAAAATATTTTATGTAAAGGTTTTTGCTGTTGGACTTAGGCATTTCTTTTCATCTCAAGCCATTTTTTATTGGATCAATAAAAGAAACATGGGAAAACTTGCAGGGTTTGTTGGTCTTCGAAGTTTTGTTCTACTCTTTTACTTGTTTCCTGATCTTTCAATTTATTTTGGGGCAGATTAGTTATCTAATTGATGAATTAGAGTAATATGTAAGGATGGTAATTTGAGTCAGCTTCAGCACATATTGGTTTAGGACAACACTAAACTGAATATTATTCATTTCTTTTCAGCACATCTGAAATTCTTAAAGGGGAAGATTTTTCAATAATTGATAGAACAACTCAAGCGCAGTTAACGTTACATCTGCTAAACACCTTGTATTAGGTGTTAGAGATGACTAGATTGGGAATTTCAGTACTGAGCAAAGATGATGCAAGTTTCAGTTCCTATTCTTAAGATAAAAGCACCTAGTGATAATGTCCTTGTTAGAAGGACAGCATAAGAACACTCAATATGATTCTATACTAAACTAAGAATTCAATTATGATGATATACTTTAGTGTTTAGAAAAATATGATCATATAGAGTCTGAAATCAAATTCCCCATAATAGATGAGAAAATCTATAATGTATAATCTGCAACAAAAAAATTTTAAAAATAAAATACAGGAATGATCTGAATAAAAATTTAACTTTTTATTTGAAACAATTGATTATATGCATGAGGAAAACCTATCCATCTAATATCCCATCAAAGTCTTTGTATATGCAGATAAAGATTGTTAGTGGGTAGTGATAATTAATGGAGAATCAATGATAATGAAGTGGGGTTGTGTTGCTGTTGTTTGTGTTACTTGCTAACAAGAATTTAGGTGGAGATGATAAGTTACAGGAAAGGAGCACACAGAGTAAGAATTTCTTTTTAAGATTTGATTGTTTCAGTTCATATCTAAAACGACAATGTTTTTAATCTTAAAAAATAAATAATCTTTATTCTTTCTAATCTAGTAATTCTATTCTATTTATACATCCAAATTATTATAGTATCCAAGTTGATTTTGGTTGCTTTTGGAGCATCCAAATTATAGTATCCAACTCCAAGGCTATATGTCTTCAATTGTCCAAATCTAAAATCTCTGCCTAACAACATGCAAAGTCTCACTGCTCTAACAGCGTTTACGACTATCTAGTTGTCAAGGTCTTCAGTCATTTCCTGAAGGTGGGTTGCCCTGCAACCTAACATCAATCTAGATCAATAACCACGAGAATCTTCCATGCCTATCTGAGTGGGGATTACACAGACTTGAGTCACTCAAGGACCTCACTATATCTGGGGGATGTCCAAATTTGGTGTCTTTTGCACAAGAGTGTAGGCTTCCTGCTGCTCTAACCTATCTACGCATTGAGAAGAAGCTCATTGATCTAGAGTTTTTACCTCACTTTAGGTATTAGAAATTAAAGTGTTCTAATTTCTGTTCCTTGCCAAAAGAAGGGCTACCATCCACTCTTTCTGTCCTAGAAATTTCAGACTGTCCTAATCTGAAAAGGAAGCTGTTAAAGAAGGAAAATATGCCTTCATCATAGCCAATGTCCCTCGCGTGGAGATGGATGGAAGTGTTACTGCAATGAACCATAAGAATGAGAAATATTCCCTGCCCTTAAAACGAAGGTAACTACAATTTCTATTTTTGCTCAGTAACAATTATGTGATGTTGATGGTAATCTGATGCTCATGTAGGTATACAATGGAAAAATGCAGTCAAAGTGCATCCAGTTTTCATCAATGTACACCAAGTTTTTTATGATGCAATTGAGAATTGCAATGTCATTAATCCACTGAAATTTTATTTCACTGTTTTTATTTAATTTTTAGTAGGTTATAATCAACATTATTCAATTACATCCTAGCAAACAAGGCAAGTATGGATTGTCATTCATGATTACTTTCGTTTAGGCAATACTACTGTTGATTCGGTTTCGATTGAGATTCAAACTTGTAACCTCACAATCAGGAGATGACTCTAATACTACCTACCCAAAAACTCATTAATGCTAATGTTATTGTTAAGATATTTACTCTGTTTCCACATGTTCACTAGAGTAAATGGTTCATCAGATTATTTCCTTTCAGTCTATTTTCCTTATCGGATTTGTAGTTACTATGATATGATGTCCAGTTTCTAATCATAATCAATATATTCACCAGTCTTATCTATGTTGAAGAGTTAGAATGGCAAACCTTTTATACTTGGTGCAGATTATATTCTTTCCACACTCCTTTCTATATGTCTAGAGATCAGCATTAACATCAGCTACATACTATAATTCTATCTGTGCTGGTTCAGTTGTAATAACTTAGACAAACTTACCATTTCCTTCATTAAATTGTATCATATAATAGCATCATGATTAGATTATTATCATTTTATAATTTTTTTTATTATAGGCTCATCCTAAAATGAGTAAGTTACTTGATTATCTTTCCTGATATGGCAAGTTGATTAACTGGAGTATATTGATTTGATTTAATGAATTACATTAAACCAATTATATAGTAGCATTCAGCACTAATTTTCTTTAACAATATACTTCCTTTTTGAGGTAAAAAAAAATGATATACCTTCAAGCATATTTGTTCTAATATTACAGTCTTCATTTTTTTTCTTTCAGAAAAACCCAACTACAATAAACTAATTTCATAATCTAACATGTATAACAATATGTAATCTCTCTCTCTCAAACTCGCAAACCTTTGAGGTTGAAAAATACCACACAGCCTCCAACATACCAAGTTGTAAAGGGACCAATTTCTTTCATAGCTATTGAGCCGAATATTCCAGTGATAAGGCATTAACTAATAGCCTTTGTTGAGACACTGCGCTTACTGAACCCAAAGAATCGTCTTGGCAATGCCTCCAAGGCTCCAATGCTGTGCCAGAATCTTGCACTCCAGAATTAAGTTGCCTACCAGTTTTCAATGTGATAATGCATAAAGAAATTTGATCATTCATGCATAAAAGAATTAAAGCAGGCTCAAAATCAGAAACTGATAATCTTAGCGGGGTTTTCAAGCAGGCAACCTTCAACTGATTAAACCTGCATAAATTGCCATCCGGATTTAAGATGAATTAGAATTGCCAATGGTAACATAAATAAATATCACAAAAACAAAAGGGGGGAATAAATATTTATGAAGTGATGACTGATCAGAAAATAGCATTTACAGAATACCTTCTCCATGCCCATTTCACGAAGCTGGCTCAAGACACCTACAAAATCTGGAGGAGGTGCACAAGAAAAGCATATTTCTTTCCCTGTATGTGGATGCGTAAACCTACAAAACAATTGGCAGATATAAGAATTTTGCATCACGTTTTTGAAGAAGCAAATAATGCAGACCAAGCTTTAACTTTTAGTAGTCTAACCCAAGAGCTAAAGCATGGAGACAAGGCCTCTTTAATCCTGACAGCAATGATGAAAGTTGACTATGAAAGCTAGGATGTGTTCTAGGTCGAAGTAGTGACAAAACCATGCTCGTGGTGCTTCCATAAACCTCATCTCCTAATAGAGGAATTCCAATACACTTTGCATGTGCACGAATCTGCTTCAAAAGACAATAAAAGATAAGGTTATAAACTATTAATCAACTAAACTCAAATGAAATAAATGCAGAACGCTGACATAGAGATTCAGAAAGTCCAGTGCAGAATGATCCCTTTGAAACATATCACACTCAAATATGTGATATTTTTGTCGTAATCACATCTCAATCAGTAGTAGAGAGAAGTGACAATCAAAGTATTCAGAGAGCTATTTGTTTGCATTATTGGGCTAATAATAAAATCAAGTCTCCACTTATTGTGTTTAAATTCTATCTTTTTCATGATGCACCTGTACATAGATAGAATACGTTCAGGGGGTGTTTGGGTAAAAACTCTGTTTTGACAACAGAGTTTTGAAAACGCTGTTTCAAAAAAAGTTATCATGTCTAATTTAATTTTTTTTTGTTTTTAAGTTTCAAAACAGTATTTTGAATTAATCACCCAAACACTCAAAAAACCATTTAGCGTTTTTTAAATTTCAAAACGGCGTTTCATGTCCATTTTAAGTGGATCCAAACACCCTCTAAATGTGATACTAGTAATTCTACATTATAAGTACCTGATGAGTACGCCCAGTTTCTAACCTCCACTCAACCAATGCTGAACCTCCACCAGCAAGTATTTCAATTACTTTGTACCTAATAGAAGTTTAACCAAATTAGCACACAAAAAACATAGCTTGAAAAGCTTGTGGTGTTTGAAGGATTCTACACTATAAATGGTGAGAATACGATAGTGCAAGTAGGAAAACAGCCCTGTAGAATGATTCTCTAACCTCTTAGAAGACCCTACAAATTCATTTACAAAAGAACTGATTCCACAAGATAACAGAACTGTCCATCATGAAAGCATTAACATTTCAAAATCATAGCATTGTCAAATACATTATGTATAGATACATTTCTTAGCACAACTGATTCCAATTTAAACTTCAAAACCTTTTTTTTCCTCACTCCGCCCTTTTAAGGCCAATAAAAAAAACTCTCTAAGCAGATATTGTCTTGGCCAAGAAACTGCCTCACAAAAGAAAAGAAAAAAAAAATGCACCATACACCATTGAAGGGAGAAAAGGGAAAAAAATAAGAAGCCCCAATTTTCACACCTTGTGAACCAAATAGCATTGCCTTAGGAGGTAAAAATGTTCTAGGTTGATAAAATATTAACCCTCTTTTGGTGGGAGTTTCATTAGCCAGGCTTACTTCTTGGTCCTGTCTGAGTTAAATTGTGATCAAGGGAAAAATGTGCATGACATCCTCAGTCAATGATGTTATTAACAATAATTTCTTGAAGCCTACATTAGAAGAATTGCTGACAATCAAACTTCAAATCCACAATATATCTAAACCTTAGCCTTCAGGATGAATAAATCCTAATATCCATAGACCACTCACATTGACATTCCAACTTATGTTTCTGATAATTTCCTGGGATTTAAGAGCTTATAAAGATCTTAACCAAAAACAAAAGATTGAAAAAAAAACAATTGATGATGCGATCTCACTACCATGATCATCAACTGTCCTAATCTGCTTGCAGCAGTTCTGTTAATTAATATCCATCAATATGCCTGCAACCAATTTGGATGCTATCACTATAGTAAGAAGAAGAAAATGATAGAGCAATACTCACCTACTGGCAGCATGACGGGCCTTTCCCTGCTTAACTGGTCCAGGTATAGCAGCCATACGAATCCTGTTATTCACATCACGACCAATGGGAATGTCGATACGTCCAGTCAATGCAGAGGGCACTCCAGAAGTAAGACTAATGTATACTCTCTGGATAGAGTGTTGCTTGAATTGTTCAGACAAATGAGCATGAGCATGTTCATCCTGCTATCAATAAATAGTACAGAATTAGCAAAAGGGTACCATTGCTTAACAGAAAAATCAACATCTGCAAGAACCAACATCCATTTTGTTTTTTAAATTCTGGCGTTAAATAGGAAACTATCACCAGAAAAATCAACAACTAATGCCACAAAAACTGACATCTACTTAGTTTAATAAGTTTTGGTGTTGAAGAGGAGACTATCACCTTTGCAACAACAAGCAATCCACTAGTGCCTTTGTCCAACCTGTGAACTATCCCTGGGCGAACAGATGCTACACATGAGCTGGAAAATGACCCTTCATCATCAGAAATATCTTCCACGTCTGAAAGAACTTCCTGGCTGGAAGTTGCAACTGTTGGAAGACTGCAATGATGAAGTATGCCATTTACAAGTGTGCCAGTAGGATTACCAGGTGCGGGATGAACAACCTAGATCATAGAGTGAAATAAAGAATGCCACATGCAGGGTCAAGATTTCAATGCCATTCTACATCAATAGAAATTAACATATGCACAAAACCTGTTAGAGATACATATAAGCACCAAATGATGTTCAAAAGAATAATGAGTTTCAAGTGGTTACCATGTGAGGAGGTTTATTAACAACCAGTAAATGCTTGTCTTCGTAGACTATATCCAAAAGTATGTCCTCAGGTTCAGCCCTCAAGGGTTGCAACTCTGAAATAGTGCAGGAAACCTTATCCCCAACCTTGACATTGTGCGAAACCTGCTTAATCACAAGAGTGAAATTCAAAATCCTGGATTCACCGAGAACAGGACACAAATTGGTTATATAGCAAGAAATAATGAAGCCATAAGTTCTTTAATCCAAAATGCTTGAGAACAGTTAAAAAGATAAAAATTCAACTCTAATGTACTTGTGTAAACAAATGAGGTTGAATATAAAATTGAAAAAGCAAGATTTTGCATATGGTATTCAAAATTAAAAATTAAAAAGAAATGAACTACTATATTCAAAACAACCAAAATAACCTAAAACCAGCAACAATATGAAACCCAAAGTAAATTGACCTTGTCAACAATCCTGCCATTGACAGCCACAAGTCCAGATTTAATACTTGATTGGACACGAGCTCTACTAATGCCAGAAATGCGAGAAGAAATCCAAGAATCAAGCCTCAACTTTCCTGACTTTGCCACTACAGTTTCCTCTAGTTTTACACCCGCATAGTTAATTGTTTGGTTTCGATTTTCACATGAATTCAATTCTCCGCTAGAACGAGAACAAAGTGTAAAGATTCTCAAAAGAACCTTAGAAGGAGAAAATACTCTAGCTCTGGGGTTATGAGAGAAAAACGACAGAGAAGAGGAAGATTGTAAGGATTTTGTGGATGGAGCTATACAACAACAAGATACAGAGTAAAGAGAAATCATCCTCTTCCTCCAATTGGTCCAATTCTGATTGCAAAACAAGAATTCAAAAAAAGAATTGAAAAACATCGATTTCTCTTTATAAGTGGCCCAAACTTTAAAAAATGCTTTCACGTATTTTACTCCATAAATTTTCTTTTAAATAAGACTCTTATTCAAAAAATAAACTAAATAAGAAAATAATTTATTGTTAGAAGTAATTTTTTTTTTATGGTAATATCTTTTTAAAAAAATTTATTATTTATAATTTTTTAATCTAGAGTTGAATTTTAAATTAGATCATCTGGATTGTTTAATTTAATTCTTAAATTATTATATATTAATTCAAATTAGTTAATGATATAATTTAAACATACGAGCTCGAGTTAAATAAAATTTATCATTTATAAGTGAATCGTATAAATTTAATTTAAAATTTTTTAATTAATATTTTATTTATAATGACTATAATAAAAATTAATTTTATAATATTTTATGGACAAATATAATATACTTTATAATTAAGTTATTTTGTAATTACAAAGAACTTTTATCTTCACACCTAATACTTTATCTTAGTTGTATAGCACAGTTTGCTCACACTTAAATGCTTTTTCTGATAGCATAGTTTGCTCTTTAAGGATATATACAGAGGAGTTGTTGGTGAGTCAAGTAATTGAGGAATAAACACTGTTGATTGCTTATCTCATTATAAATTTTTCTGTTTATATTGGACTATTTATGACTTTTATTATGTAATAAATTATTATCATCGATGAAATAATCTTGATATATTATTTTTTATTTATTATTTTATATTATTGTAAATATTTTTATAAAGTTATGATATTACGGAACTATTTGAATGTTTTTAAAATAGATATGAAATATTATTTTAAAATTTAAATAAATTTAAATAAATTTTTAAAATATTTGACAGATTAATTTAAAATATCATTTTAAAATTTAAAAATAAAAAAATTTAAATTAAATATATCAATTTATTTTAAAATAATATTTTTAAAATTTTATTTTTTAAAATTGGATTTTCAGCTAAATAATGTGCCTATGAAATACAAATATAACTAACGTTATTAATAACAATTGTAACAGGTGATTGAACATTTGACTGGCTTGTTTCTTATTGACAAGTGCCGCACGCTCCAAAATTATTGACTCGTATTTCAGCCCGTGACAATGTCAATCACACACAAACTCACTGAGGAGATAGAAAAGATTAAAAATGGAAGTGCCAAAGATAATTACTCTACTAATCACCAATGGTTAGTATTTGGGACCATTAATAATCACTATTAATAACCGAGAATAACTAATAACTATTTAATGATAATATTTTACTATTTTTTCATATTTAATGATAAATTTTAAACATATGAATTTTTATCTAAATATGCTTAAAGTATTGTAAATTAAAATTGTAATATTTACAATTATTTTTAATGTTATAGAATCTGAATAATTTAATAATAAATAAAATATTATAAATATATAGATAAATATAGATGTCCATTTATTTATCCCACTACTCATAAGTTTTTGTATTTAAATTTAATTTTATTGTATTATTTATATTATAATTTATTGTGGATTTATATATATTATAATCTATGGTAAAGATATAGGAATTTATATTACTTTGTAATACACACCAATAAGATAATATAAATCTCTCTCTTTTACATTCTTATTATTATTCATATTCATATTTTATTTAGTTTATTTTTCATAACACGTTATCAGCACGATGATCTCCATGACACTTTTGATAATTTTCTTGTTCAAAAGATTTAAAAAAAATTTTCTCGATAACGTGAAGTATTTGAGATTTGAAATTCTTTTTCTTTGTAACATTTCAATTCAGGTGTTTGAATAAGTAAATTCTATTTTTATACATTATCATTTTATTTTTTAATTTACATCTAACATAAAAAAAAAAAAAATTTATTCTAATTTTGGTATTTATTTTTGTATAGATTATAATATTTTATACTTGTTAAAATATAATTTGAAATAAAAAAAATGATTTATATTTGAGATCTTATAAAAGTATAAGTAAAAAAAAATTAGGATAATTATTATAAATTTTTTAATTTAATCGTGTATTGATAATGATAGTGAATTTATTTATTTTGATATTGCAAAGTTATTTTTTTATTTAAAATATGTTTTTTTTTTTTTGTTAGAATTAATTCTTAATGTATTGATAATATTTACAAATAATGATATGCTAATATTTTTCATATATCGAATATACTCCTGCAATAGCAATATCAATAAAAAAAAATTGTAAAATTATTATGAATTAATTTCATATCTTTTGATTTAATCTCATTCCTTAAAGTGAATGCAGACATACTTAACTGAATAAAATAACAAGTTATTAATGAAAAATTTATAAAATAAATTCTAATAACTTCATCTCATTTCTTGAAGTGAATGTGGTAATTTAAAGATAAATATATAATAATTATTCTTTTCATAAGAATACTTATCACCATCAGAAGTGAGATAAAATTATACAAAAAATAAAAATAGAAAAGGATGACAAATTTTTTAAAATAAACATTATCAATATGGTATAAAAAAAAATTGGTCACATACTTGTCGTATGATAAAATATCTTATTGATATTTATCAAACATTACAAAAAGAGAGAAAAAATATGAAGATAAATTTTATCTCTATTAATGATGACTTTAACTATGATCATATATATATTACTCACATTGATGTAACAAATATATTTTTTTGAAAATATTGAAAAGGAGAATTGACTATGAGAATAATGCAATAACTCGTACAATTTTTAAAATTGTCAAATATTTTTTTCTTTGAAATGGGTGAGACAATTTTTTCTGATAAAACAAAAAATAATTGAAACCTCCAAAAGAGCTAACATATTATCACAAAAGAAACAAAATTTATTATACATAATACATTATTTTCTCCAAAATCTCATAGAAATTTATTAAGTTTTAAAGATATTCACAATAATTGATATCATATTGAAACAATAAATAAGAGGAATAAAAAATATTTTCATATTACAAGCATTATTTCTGGTAGAAAAATGTAGTGAAATTTTTTTTCTCTATGATTTATATTATACAAAAATTAGTGGAATTAAAAAGAATCTTATAGTAAATCAGAAGTTTACACATCCAAATATTTTTATTATTTGTAATGATAAGTTAGGTCATCTTGATTTCAAAATAATGGAAAAAATATTGAAAATTCACGTTGAAATCCATTAAAAAACTAGAAAATTATTCAAATCAATCAATTGGTTTTTAGTCAAAATCGAGATATTTCTCATCTAAAAATTTTTTAATGTGTGGTATGTATCCTAATTACTCCACCACAATGCACTAAGATGAATTCTCAAAAGAGGTTAAAAATAAAAGTTGGATATAAATTTTCATCAATAATTAAATATTTTGAGTCATTAATGATGATGTATTTACTGCTCGATTTGTATATTGCCATTTGATGAAATAATATTCCCAGTATTAAGGGGAGATAGTAAAAGTTGAGAAATACAATAATATGAAATACTTCATCCTTATCTAAATCCTATAACAAAACAATATGAACAAAAAGTTAATAAAATAATTTATCTGCAAAAATTAGTTAATCAATTGTCGGATATACTTGCTAATCTAAAATGAGTAACAAAATCTCACATAACAACTGCTAATATTTTAATTTGTATTGTCGTCTCAGAAGGATAATATATTAATATTAATGAATTTCAAGCACGCTTAAAGCGTGAAAGACTATTAGTTATAAGGATAAAAAACCTTGAAAGAGAAAAAAAATAAATAAAGATAATTTTATTAAAAATGCAAGTACTAACATAGATATACTTCCTGAAAAAAATAAAAGTATATGAAATTAATAAAAATAAAGAGATATTGATAATTATGTTGATTCTGAAAAAAGATGGAATCGACATGAAATGGTTGTGGACTATTGTTTTGCATATAATGTAACATTAAATATTATGAATGAAAATGATGATATTGAATCACGATCTGTTCAAGAATGTCAAAATAGAATTGATTGGCCAAAATGGAAAGATGCAATACAAGCAAAATTGAATTCTTTTGAAATACGTAAAATTTTCGGACCAGTAGTCCAAATATCAGAAAATGTGAAACAGTTAGATATAAATAAATTTTTGTATGAAAAAAAATGAGAAAAATATAATTGTATAATATAAAACAGTTATTACTATACAAAATTTTTCACAAAAATCTGAAATCGATTTTGAAGAGATATACTCTTCTATGATGTATGCAATAATATTTTGATATTTATTAATTTAGCAGTGTATGAAAGACTTGATATATACTTTATGAATGTAATCATAACTTATTTATATGATTTAATTGATAATAATATTTATATAAAAATCTCTGAATGATTTAAAATGTTAGAAAAATATAATATAAGTTCTCGAGAAATTTATTCAATTAAATTACAAAAATTATTGTATGAATTAAAACAATTTGGGCCCATATGGTAAAATTATTTTAGTGAATACTTGTTTAAAATAGAATATAAAAATAATACTATAGAGAAATTTGTATATGAATTTGCCATAATTATTGTATATATTGATGATTTGAATATTATTGAAATTTTTGAAAAATTTTCAAAAATAACATATTGGAGATGAATTATTTTGAAAAAATAAAATTATATCTCGATTACAAATTGAATATTTGGCAAAAGACATTTTATTTATCAGTTAATTTATACATAAAAAGTTCATTTATAATTTTATATACAAAACACATTCATTGAATAATTTAATGGTTGTTTGGTCACTTAATGTGAATAAAGACTCTTTTTAGTTAAAGAAAATAATGAAGAAATTTTTGGTTTTGAAATACCATATCTTATACAATAGGCGCACTAATATATTACAAAATAATAGTGAAATTGATGTTCAATAAATTCGTTCAAGTGACAATCTAACAGATTTGTTCATTAAGGTATTACCTATTGCAACATTCAAGAAATTAGTTAATAGTATTGAAATGTGAAGCCTTAAAAATTTTCAGTGATATTGCAAATAGGGGGAGTTTAATATTGTACACTTTTTCCCTTAATCAAAAATTTTGTCCCATTGAGTTTTCCTAATAAAGTTTTTAATGAGTCAGTATACCATTTACAATGCGGAAATATTGTAATTTTTTTCCTTCACTAATTTTTTTTTCACTGGGCTTTTGCTAGTAAGATTTTAATGAGACATATTTTTTATAAAAATAGATATTTAAGGGAGAGTGTTATAAATATATAGATAAATGTGGATGTTCATTCATCTATTCCACTACACATAAGTTTTTGTTTTTAAATTTAATTTTATTGCACCATTTATATTGTAATTTATAGTGGATTTATATATATTGTAACCTATTGTGAAGATGAACCCTATAAATGGAAGTTCATATTACTTTATAATACATACCAATAAGATAATATAAATCTCTATCTTTTATATTTTTATTATTGTTCTTGTTCTTGTTTTTATTTTATTTTATTTATTTTTTACAATAAAAGAAACTATTTTAAAATAATGAGTGTATTTATTAATATTTTTAAATATATTAATATTAAAAACTAATATATTATCATATTTATATTAAAATTTAATAAAAAATATGTACATGTATGAAATATTAAAATAATAGTATATTATTAAGTGATGTTTTAGCTTAATAATAAAATGATATTATTTAAAGAATGGATAGTTTAATTTTACCAACTTTAAATTTTCTTTTCCAAAATAAAAAAAAGGATGTAATAGTATATTATTATTATTAATAAATTTAAGTATGAAGTATATATATTATATATTTAATAATTTATTTTTGTTAATTGTCCATTAAAAAATAATTTTAAATTTAATTAAAGATATTTGACAAATTTTAGAGGCAAGTTGAGCATTTATATGAATAATTATATTATTTTTTAATATTAAAAGGATATTTGGATGTTTAATTATTATTCGTCAGTAATTAAAAAATTATTAAATATTTAAATAAAATTAATTATTAATTTTTTTTAAATTAATAAAATTTAATAATAACTAAAAATTATAATTATCGATTAAAATTTTAATTACAAATAAAAATTTATAATTAGACTTTTTATTTGTTTGGGTGCCTCATCAATAGCTACCATTTATAGGATTGTTTGGGATCCGATTGGATCATAGTTCCGACGCGAATAATAAATGAAATTAAACAAAGTATTATATTAGATAATAACAATAAATAATAATAAAAAGCTTTTACCTTCTTCTATGTTCTTTTTCTCTTATTTCCCCAATCGGAAAATTCAATTAGAAAAAAAAAAAAAAAAATACAAACAAACAGCAAACCCTGATAGCCCTCTCTCTGTCTCTCCTACACTCATAAATTCAAACACAGCCAAAAACCCTAATTAAATTACCATTTTTTTTTTTATAATTTCTTTCAATTAATATTGACCCATAAGCATTATCGTCCTTTATTATTATATAAAGGAAAAGGAAAATCCATCTTCTTCTTCTTATGATTTATATATAAACATAATTACATAATTAGTTAGTTAGTTTGTGCATAAAAAGAGAGAGAAATTATTTTGATTTTTGAAGGACAGCAAGAGAAAGAAAGCTAATGGAGGGAATACCACATCCTATACCTCGAACTGTTGAAGAAGTTTTCAGCGACTTCAAAGGAAGACGCGCTGGCTTGATTAAGGCTCTTACTACCGGTTTGATTTTTTTTTAAAGCTTATTATGAATTAGTTTCGTATATGCTCAATTGGGTTTGTTTAATTTTCATGTATCTTCAATGGGTTTCTCTTATTTTAGTCTTTTTTTTTTGTGGGTTTGTTTGATTCTTTGCAGATGTTGAGAAGTTTTATCAACAGTGCGACCCAGGTGGGTTTCTGTCATTCGTTTTCTTCTTTATGTACTTTTAATTCTACGTGCTGTGTTGCAATTTTGTTTTGAATTTGTATGAATAATTCTACGTTGACTCGAATAATTGAGTTAACGGGTTTGCGCTTTTTATTTTTCACAGTTCATAATTTTGTTGTTTTGAACATGGACCTGTTGGAAAGGATACGTGTTAAGCCTAATTTCTCTCCATTGTTGTTCTATTAAGTTATATATCGACATTGCTTTCATCCCACATGTTGGTTTTGTGAGTGTAATTTGCAGTTAGAATAGCAATTTATTATTTTCAACGTCTAAACACTAAAAATGTCTTATTTGAGAAAAAGGGTTTTCCCATTAAGAGATTAGAATAGCTCTTCTGTATGTGCCCACACACTGCAGTGCGTTGGTTACAATTTATTTAGAGTGGACTGATACTTTCAGTTTTGATCTTTGAATTGGATTTCCTGCTGTTTGTTTGCAATTTTTCGTATCTGTGCTAAGGTTATCTCTTTCTCAAATTGGTTTGTTAAACGTGTCATAATGATTTTTTTTTTAATGTGTTAAGCTATTAGTTACACAATTTCTGCTGGATCAGCTTTTACTAGCTTCTCACTTTTGTTATTATATGGTAGATCTTTCTTGGTTAATTCATTTAGAATGCTTAATTGCTTGTGCAAGTTCAGGCTTTGATACCTTTCTTTAAAGTTTGAGATCGGGTATAAATTGTGAATTGATCATGCTAATGTCAAAACATGGTTCAGCTTAGTATTTTTTTTATAGATGGAAAATGTAGTTTCCACATTAGGGTGAATCTGTTCTCAAAAAGAATTCATTTGAAGGACTGGCTTTTATTATTAGCGGTCAGTGGTTGACCTACAAACCAGTGGTAAACAAACTGGTGTTCGAAATTTGAACATAGTGCCAGCTTTTTAGCTGAAGCTAGAAATTTTGAGCTTTCATAGGAAACAATGAAATCTCAAAATTTTGGATATTTTTCGGTTGTTTTAATAACACTGAATAAAACACCAGCATTGTTGACTGGGTGCATGGTAATCAGTTAAAGTTTGATCCATTTCATATAAGCTACTAGTCGAGATAATCTCTTTAAAACAGCATTGTATATTGCTTACAGCCAATTGGCTGGCCAAGATATGTGTATATATCTACTTGTGTTTTTATTTATGCTGCTGATGCATTCTCCATTAGTTAAACTAGCATGAAGTATATGCAAGCCTGAATGTGTCTGTATCAGATTTTTCTTTTTTTCAAAATTTGAGATACTTTTAGTATGTAAAACTGTGTTGTTGCTGATGGTGTTAAGTTTGCTTTTACAGAAAAGGAGAATCTGTGTCTATATGGACTTCCAAATGAGTCATGGGAAGTTAACCTGCCTGTGGAGGAGGTGCCTCCTGAACTTCCTGAGCCTGCTTTGGGCATAAATTTTGCTAGAGATGGGATGCAAGAGAAGGACTGGTTATCACTTGTTGCAGTTCACAGTGATTCTTGGTTGCTTGCTGTTGCATTTTATTTTGGTGCGCGCTTTGGGTTTGGTAAGAATGAAAGGTATGCTTAATCTTACTTCTTGTCAAGTGTAGCTTATAATTGCTGTTTTCTACAATGTGCGCTGCTATACCCTGCTTGTCTTGCCATTGCTGTGATCAGTTTTAAATCAGTCTGGTGGTTCCTTCTTTCTGTTCCCCTTCTTTTCTGTGCTTCTCTTGTTCTTAGACTTGTTGCTAAAGTATTGGAAATTTTTTGTTAGGTCAGGGTATTGATTTGATCTTGTTCTCTTTCTTGGATTGGGATCAATTACTATTTACTGACTATTATTCTCAGTGATTTATATAATGTAATGGCTCCTTATTGCCATGATGTTGAAGCCAATGGTGTCAAAGCTTTATTTGTTATATTATTGTAATGAATGCAGCAGCTGTATCTTAACAATAATGTCCTGTCAAATCCATGAAACCCCTCTGATATTTATGTGAAATACAATTTCAAGTTATCTTTTGTTTTTTTTTAAAAAATCTCTTGCATACCTGTGAATGTGGTTTATTTATTAAAGATATGATGTTCAGGTTCTAGAACAGGTCCTGCATTGGTAGGAATATGTCAAGCAAGTGCAGCCATCTCTTAGAAGCACACTATGTGGTTATAATGTTCAGAAATCAGTAGTTTGGAACCCTAGAATAGGACAATTGATCTAAGATGTTTAACTGGGAAAGTTCCCAAATGAAATAGTAAGAGGACATGATGGAAAAGGGTTATTTTCTGTCAATAATCAATAGCTGGGAACCATACAATAGGGAGGGGGTGTGTCGATAATTGATCTGAGATATTTAATTGAGGAAGCACCTGAACATAATAGTGTGAAGATTTGGCAGACCAATGGTTATTTTCATCCTTTTTGCTAGGTATTTGAGCTACTGTATGTTCTGCCATCCTCGCCCCTTTAGGCCTTTCCTAGTACCATTCATACTTTATAGATCTATTGTTGTCTTTGTTAGCCTTCTTTGAATGTTATTAGCAATGGGCTTCCATCCAGTGCACGAGAAGCTCCTTTTGTTCTTTTTTATTCCACTGAGCAAAGATAAAGGCTTGAAGTTCTCTCTGTTCAAGATAACTGCTATATCTCTCCATCTTAATATCCAAATTTACCATTGTGTTCCTCTTACTAATTCATTTAACAAACTTATTCTTCTCATTAAGTGAAGGTACACTATTTTGAAGTTCTGGTGCTTCACTACTGACATTGCAGGAACACCTTTTTTTAGAAATAAAAAGATTATTGAATGGCTGTTAAGAAACCTAAGAAGTAAGAATTACAATTACCTGAATAGTGCACTGATTAAGAGAAATAAATATAAATACTTGTTCACATATAAGTGCGAATGTTTCTATGCAGCAATGTCTCTGTTGAGACTTGATGGTTATGCGTGCATCTATTGGTTTCCTCAAAGTTGTATTTCTTGTGATTTTTTCCTTGTGTTTTGGGCTTTTAACGATAAGTTTTTGGGTCAGTTGTCTTTTCTAATTGAATATTATAGTTCTATTCTTTTTATCTTTTAATAGCTATAATACTTTTGCTTTGTAGATTTCTATGACTAAAATTATGTAGCTCTAATTTGTTATGCATTGAATTTTATAATACAATTCAATATTTGCTTCTATGTGGGTTTATTCTTCCTAATCTTTTGGGGGTTTATCATTTAAGTTTTATGTGATTTAATTGGAGGGTGATACTTTGTTAGTCTGTTCATTATGTTCTTGTTTGTAAATATGTTTGGGAGGTGTCCTCATGTTCAACTAGTGTTCTTTTCCAATATATTTCTTCTTTTTCTTCTTCATCTTCTTTTATATGCAGTTCAGAATTCCTTGTGTTCTAGAGAGCTTTTGTTCAGAAGTTGATAATTTGCATGGGAATCATTATAAATTTCAAAATATGATGCTTTAGAGGATGATATTCAAAAAAAGGATTCATACTTTGTATATTTAAAACTTGTTAAATTGGGTTTAAGATTTTCTTTTGTTCCATTTTTTCCCTTTTCTACACTAGACCTTTACTTCTCTTTCTCATAACTATTGGCTTTCGTTGTTACATGTATTTTGTTTTTGCTTTTGTTGTTGTTGGTACTACTATTGTTATTATTATCCTTTTGAAATGGGGTTTTTTAGCATTTTCCAACTAATTGGTGTATGTACTTTTTGGGAGCTTTTATAGCTTAAATGAAAGTTACATCTGTCTTCTAATTGAATAAAAGGAATGATCTTTTTTTCCTTCTTTTCCTCAAACCATTAAGTTTGGTAGTCAAGAGCATGATTGCTCCACCGAAGCATGTTATTGTGAAATTAGAAATCCATATGCCATTTACTTGATTTTTCCTTTAAATTACTTTCTGAAAACAATGTTGGAGCATTTAGTTGATGTGTAGTAACATTTCAAGTAATTTTATTGAGGACTTGCTACAATCTAACTAATAAAACACAATTTATTTTTTGTTGTAACTTTAAGCAGTCCATTTTTTCAAGATATTTATATTCTTAGACCATATATTTGATAGACTGATACTTCCATTCAAGTTCTTGTACTTATATGTTAAGGCTGTTCATGGAATTTGAACGAGACATGCTGCAACTTGTGCATGCATTCATCTGCACTAGGAAAATGCCATTGAGACATAGTCTGAAGGCCACTTTATGTTCCTTAGCTAATCATTTGGCAGTTGCTGTTTAGCATGGTGTATTTCAACTGCATCTCATTCATATAAAAGTTGTTTTTGACTGCATAGTTGTTATGCCTAGCCCTGAGATTTTATTGAACTTGTCATCAATGGAGGAATTGTGTTTTAGAGGTTATAGCTGCCTCATTCTAGTACCAGACTTATCCTTCCACTCCTGTCTTCTTTCTGTTATTATTTTTTGGTGCTATATGATGGATTGGCCATATTATATTATATCATAGTCAGGAACGCCAGTTCTGGGTCAAATTTAACTAAATACCATATAAAAATTGGTCCATTAATGATTCCCAATTCAGCAACATAAACTTAACATTTAAATCAAAATGAAAATTTAATTCTTATAATGGTTGGAATTTAATTGACAGGAAGAGACTTTTCCAGATGATAAATGATCTTCCAACAATATTTGAAGTTGTGTCAGGAAATGTGAAGCAAGTTAAGGATCAATCTGCCACTCACAACAACAGTGGCAAAAGCAAATCAAGTGGCAAAATGGTAAAAGAAATCAAGAGTTGCATTTTATTATTTCATTTATTCCCCTTTTCTGTTTCATTTTTTTACCATTAAGATCTAATCTTCTGCTGTTTGGATGCGGCATTTAAGCAATCTCGGCAATTGGAATCTCAGACCAAGGCAGTAAAGATGTCTCCACCACCCAAGGAAGATGATGGAAGTGGGGAAGAGGTAGAGGAAGATGATGAACAAGGTGCTACATGCGGGGCCTGTGGTGAAAGCTATGGCACTGATGAATTCTGGATTTGCTGCGATGTATGTGAGAGATGGTTCCATGGCAAATGCGTGAAGATTACACCTGCGAAGGCTGAGCATATCAAGCAGTACAAGTGTCCTGGTTGCAGTGGCAAGAGGGCTAGAGTTTAAACATAGATGCAGAAGCTGAAGACAGGACATGAATTAAACAAAGCAGACAAAGGTTTAGAACTTGCCTTTGCAGTTTTTGAAAAAAGTAAAACAGAACCGGTTGCTCATTCTAGTCACTGAATTTGAATGACTACTTTCAATATTTCTGGTTCCTGTTATGTCTAATTTTCTTGGAAATTACGTTTTCAAGTAGTTTTTTTTTTGTATTGATGTTTTTAAGTAGTTGGTGGCAACTATAGATATTCTATTTCATATGTTGATGCAGTTTTCTAGTTCTGATATGGGCTCTCATATTTTTATCATCTGGATATTGTCTTGTGAATAAATTGAAAATCATGCATCTAGTTGTATTTGAAAAGCAAAGCAACTGGGCCCTTTTGTATTTGAATTTCTGAAACTGAAACATTTGTTCTAAACTAAACTCTATATTGAAAAATCATCCACCAGGATTTAACTTGGGTGGCAAGGAGCTTATATTTATTAGAGAAGATTTGGATTTGAGTTCTTCTTCACACAGTTAGACGTATTAATGTAGTATATTATAAATTTTTTTCTTTTCTTATAACAGCACGTTTACTGTGAAAGCAATCTAAAACTTTTAAAATAAAAACTCCATATTGAAGAAAAATTCATAAGACTAAACCGTAAAGGATGGATCTCTGTCTCTCTTGTGCTTAAGACAAGTGAATTGCTCTCTCGTTGCATGTTTTTTTTTTTTTGGCTCCCTGCGACGTAGTTCTATTTTCTCGTGGATTATAAATATAATTAATAACATGTACTTATTTTATTTCTAAAGTGTTTTTTACATAAATTTGTATACTGTTGTTAAATAATTAATTAATCTCACAAAATTTTTCTTGAATTATTATGATTTATTGATAAACATAATATGCATATAAATAAATAAATGTATATTAGTAATATAATGTTTAAATGATATAATTATAAAAATATGTAACTTATAGTTAAAAATTTAAACTTTTACCATAATATATTTGGTTCATGAAATTAAAATGGGATTCAAAACAAGGAAAAGAATGTATTCCCTAAGCTTATCAAATGGTCATAATCCAATTTAGCTCTCAATTGGATCTCACCATTTTCTCCTATCCTTTAGCTTTGCTCATATGATTGGTATTTTAAGAAATATGTTTCATTTTATTTTCACTGTAAGATGAGCAAACTTTAAATAAATATAGACATTAGTAAATAAACTTTTCAAAATTTTAGTGTCATCTAAAATTGCATGTTTCATAAAATAATAATAATAATAATTTTACATATTGAAAATTTTCTAAGCAACTGTAAAATTCATATATATCGATTGAGATTCAGTTATTAGTATAAAATATAATTTAATTAAAAACAACTGAAATTCAAGCATATAAAATAGTTATTTAAGTAATATATATTAATATTAATTGAATATACTATGAATAAACTCTCAAACTAAACAACTAATTTTTTAAACCAATGTTAATGATTTTTCAATACCAAATAATAATAAATTATTTGAACTTGAAAATTTTCAAATTAGTTGAATTAATTAAAAAAGAAGAATAATATTTCCTAAAATTTTATAAATTCCTTAAAATGTGAATGTAATTCTGAAGAAAATGCATAAACATATACTCATTAGTGCATTAACCAATGCTTCACAACCACAACAATTTACTACTATTTTTCAAGTAAAATAAATAAATAACTTTACTAGTCTAATAATTTGATATATAAACCTAATGATTAAATACAAAAAAAAAAAGTTAATATTTTGTAATTAAACACATAAAAATATTTTCCAATTGATTTTCAATATTTAAACTAAATAATATAAAATAAGTTATTTTCTCATAAATAACTTTAGGAATACAATAAGAATGCAAATGAATATATTTAAATCTAAAAAATTGATATTTTTTTTAAGAAAATTAGATTTTATATGAAAACTAAACATAAATTATCAATTTTAAAATTAACCAAAAATAATAATAAGTAAAGTGGATAACTTCTTAATTACATGGATGAGATAAGTTGATTATGTTAAAACATGTATATGACTAATCCTAATATTGCATGCATCCTAACATATTCATTACATATAAAAATGGTAATTTCTTTTTTCTTTTTGGAAAAATAATGCAACTTGAACAATAGTAAATCTTTCACTTTAAAGGACCACAAATAAAATAGTCAATCCCCAACCTAAAAACTCTCTTGTATACAAAATGCTATATAGCTGTTTCCTTTAGGAATGTCAACGAAAAAAATATGTATTTATAGTCAAGCATTGGACCTCTCTACTTCTAGGAACCCACTATATATATGATAATATGAAGCATGCCCTCCCACAAATTGCATGTTCACTCTTCACAGTAATTATTTATCACACAGACCTACCAAGTACTAGTGCAGTGCTATCTCTTTCCTACAGACATCACATCCACTATACAGTCAACTAGGCCACACATTATGCAGGCTGTATGCTCTTTAATGCATGTAACCTTAAAATTAAACATTTATTAATTTATTATTTAGTATATTACATTTTCTAATAATTAAGGGTATAACTCGTAATATAAAAATTAAGAGTTTAAATCCTGACGTTTATTAAAAAATTATACGAGATTATAAAAATTAAAAATTAAAAGTCTAAATCCTGACGTTTATTAAAAAATTATACGATAATTTTAAGTAGTTAAATCCTAATATTTTTCTTCTAAATATAAATGTAATTGCTTGTAATCTAAATGATCAAAATTGTGAAAATGGGTAATTAGTATCTTACATTGACTAATAATTAAGTATATTTCTTAGAAATGTAAAATTTTAAATTCCCTTTGAAGGGTTTTCTTTATATAATATTTATAATAATGCAATTTCCAATAATCTGAAAATGTAAAATGTGAAAATAGGTTAATGGTGTTGATGAAAAGATATGTACCTCTCAGTGGTGTGTGACCCTAAAAAATTGTCTGATTTTAGCAAAAGAAACCAAAACCAAAGACAAATTTTGCTTTTGGATCAGAGAGGGTTAGTTATTCACATAGTTTCTTCTCATCCTCCAATAAAGAATCAAAATGAGTCCAATCTATCATGTCTTTCACTTTGAATGTTGGCTTGTGATATATGGGTCCGAAGAATACTCTCTCCAAGGTGTATATATATGACTATATATATACCTTTGTCTCCATATAATCTATGGTTATCAATCATGGATTCATCATTTTCTGAACTTGCACTGAATATCTTGAGACAAAAAAAGAGAGAGTCCTACCAATCACTTATATCTCCCTTTTTATGCCAAGACATATTTCTGAAACCAATAATGGAGATTACCTTTGAGGAAATGAAGTAGAATAGACTAGACTTGATCTTAAACTAAATGATTATATAGCCTTTCCTTTTTACACTTACTACACAAGCCAGTGAAACCAATGAACTTCGACTCTACAGTATTGGTGTTGACTCTAAAATTACGAGGTTTCAAATTCAAATTTAAGTCTCGAGTCTAACTAAAAAAACAAAAATAACAAGTGAGTCTACTATTTTTTCAAATCCTCGATAAGAAACTATCTATTATTTTTTAAGTCCTAGATAAGAAACTATCTAATTGCAAGGCTAAATGTAACAAAATTTCTTACTAATAATCAAAACTACCCTATTAATTAAACCCAAAACCCTAATTAAAAAAGAAAACAGATCATACATTAATCAATATCAGTCATATCCAAAAGCTAATGAGACATTAGAGTTGATAATTAATTAGAGGGAGCCTACATATATATATATATATATATATATATAGCAACATAAAGTATACTCTAAGCATATATATAGTTCATTGATTACTTGAATGGATTGTTAACGTTGTACTCTCTATTTTCTTCTGGCAATGGATTCCATTCCCATAATCTCTCAGAAAAGGCAGTTGGTAGCATGTTGAGAGCAAGTGGTGCTGCTGCCTGCGGCTGTGCTGCCATAATAGAGAATGATTGGTTTTGATGTTGTTGCTGCTGCTGCTGCTGCTGATGAGCGTAATATTGTTGTTGATGGTGGTGGCTAATGCAAGCTTGCTGATAATTTACTAGTCTATGAAGATCATCAACCGGGTTTAAAGAGACAGAAGGTAAACCAGTAAAGAGATTGTTGTTTGTAGGGACTAAAGAGAAAGCTTGTCTTGATTGATTTAAAAATATTTCTTCTTCTTCTACGGAAGCTGGTAATCCAAGTGAAGTACTAATTGGAGGAACATGTGGATGTGGATGATATACATTACTAGTAGTAGTCTTGGAAAGTCCTAAAGCAGTAGTTACATCTGAACTACTACTTCCATCAGTTTCACTCACCTTTTCTATTTCCATTTGTTGCGATTGCCCAAAACTTTGAAATCTTTCCATTGAAATTTGAGTTTGCTTCTTTTCAGATTGACCTACTCTAGAGAAGGAAGTTCTCGATGGAAGAGAACGAGGGAGAGATGGATGATCTTCTACTCCAGCTCTCTTGTATACGCGACAAAGCGAAATCTCAGCCTGAATGACAAATTCAAATGGATAGAGATAAGAAGAAATTAAACCAAAGAAAAATGGGGTTGAAATGAAAAATATGGTCAGACTCGAGCATTTAGTATAGGTATTGAATACTAGTATAGGTATTAAACAAAATAAAGGCTTTATAGGGTCACAAGGAATTTAAAGTTCATGCATGCTAGCTGCTATAAATTTTCTTGTGAACAAAAAATAATACCATTAAATAATAAAATAAATTCAAATAAATAACAATAAGATTGCAAACTCTCTCAACTGTCAGTATTGTTCCTGCTAATATCATTTTCTTTATCTTTATCTTTTTTATTACTTATATTCAGATTGTGCACCTGCAACTTGTGAAGAACTAATAACTTTTCCAAGTTATGTAGGACCTCATATTATGTACTTAAAATATCAATGAGTTTTGGCTCAGTAGCCAGTTAATAAAAAAAAAAAAAACTATCAATACAACTATCAGAACTAGGGTTAGTGGAGAAAGTAATATGTGTTGTGACCCATATTTTATGATATGAGAAACTGAATAAAGATCATAGAGTGAGAGAGGCATCTTTCTTACTTATATATATTAAGAAGAAACAAGAAATATCCTTTTTTTTTTTTTTTTTTTGTGTAAATATAGTTGTGCATAGCTATGTGAATAGTTACCTTCTGATATTTCTCAGTTTCGTGTTGTGGCAAGCGATATTCATTCATGATCCAGCTAGTTCGAATACCTTTAGGAGCTTTACCAGAGTAGAAAACTAGGGTTTTCTTTAACCCAATTGATCTTGAGTTCTCAGTTCGAATCATCCGGTCAGCTCCTGTTGCTTTCCAGTAGCCGGAAGTAGTCACACGATTGGGGCGGTCACCGTTTCGATATTTTCGATCTCTAGGCACATAAAAGAACCATTCTTTCTCTCCAATTGCTGCCAAAGCTGATAAAAGCATAAAACCATGAATGAATTACTATATTTGACCCAATTGAATTAAAGAACACTTTAATTAGAACAAGAAATAGTACGACTAAGTTGATTCAGTCGTATTCAGAGCTTGTGAAGTTTTTAACTTGAATATCTGTCGGAACAGTCATATTAAGAAAACAAACGATAATATGAATAAATAATGAATAATAAGATAGAATTCCCAAATGGGTATGTATATATTTTATATATATATCAATCTTGAAGGAAAGAATTAAAGAAGAAGAAGAAGACAGACAAGGAAAATGATAAAAAAAGGAGGGTGACCTAAAATGAAAGAAAGAAAGGGAATAAAGGTATATAGTTACCAGGAAGCTCCCAAGGGTCATAGCGATAAAGATCCAAGAAAGTAATGAGCTCAACGTTGAAACGTTTGCCCTCAACCTTACGGCGAAGGTAGAACTCTACGAGTTCTTCTTCAGTAGGGTGGAAGCGAAAGCCAGGCATAACCATATCATGTTCATGCTCATCATCATCTTTGGTGGTGCTGTTGGTATTGTTATCATTGGAGTTGGTATTGATATTGGTATTTAGGCTCATGGTTGCAGCAATTGCCATAAACAACTCATAACAAAACGTAAGAATAATTAAAAATAAAGGTCATAAACTCCATTTTGGCTTTGGTCTCCCCACTTTATAGTTGGGGGAAGACTTTGTAATACAATTTGTACGAATTGATTGATGATGCAAGTGGTACCCAAGATAAGAGATGCTTATAAATATATTTAATAATTTTTTTTTGTTTTTGTTTTATATTAACTATACTATATGTATATTTACTCAGAAATTAATACTTCTCTCTCTCTTTTTCTTGAAATCAAAAGAGAGAGAGAGAGGAGAGTTAATAGAAAGATCTACACAGCTTTCAGGCAGGCCCTACATGAAAAGGGGTATGCCAATAAGGTGTTCAAGATGGGAAAATGACATCTCAAAAAGGAGGACAGAGTGTCTACAGCCATATGCGGTGGTTTTGTATCTTTCTTATATTATACTTTTTTCTTATATTTATTTCTATATACATTTTGCATTTGTATTCAGCCTTGCTTTAGTGGTAAATGGCTCAATATATAGCATCTTCAAGTAAAGGTTGAAAATAAAAAGGGCAATGAATATGCATGGTACTATTCATCAAAATTATCGTATCCATTTTTAGAAATTTTTTTACCATACTCCTAAATATGTTTATTAATATTACATCCACTCCAAATTAATTGGATTGTATTATTTGGATGTTATTGGCATTTCAAATCCGATTATATTATTTGAATACTACTTGAATTTCTCTAAACTTATTTAATTTTAATATACTTAATTACTAATTTATAAAAAGTAATTTTTATAATATTAATTAATAACTTTATTACAAAATTTATAATCCTGCAACTGTAAACATTGATCTTAAAATTCATCATTTTTCTGATGTAATATTTTATTATATAATATTATAAAATATTTAATTAATTATTTATATAAACATTTTCAGATAATGGGTAGCTAATGTATCCTACTTGAACTCAAAAAGGATAATTATTTATGAATCTATACTAATTTATAGATATTCAAACCCTATATAATCAGACAAATTGGGTGAAGTCAAATATTCAAAGATATCATACCTATTGCCATCTTTAATATCTATTTTTTTTTTATATGATGGCTTCCACATATATGATGAAATCTCTTCATATACATACATATATCTATGCGATGTGCAATGAGAATAATATAAGTCTAGTGTTAGTCACATATTTATTATACATATATATATTAAAAAATCGGTCCAAAACAATAAATTCCAAATTAACATTCATATATATATATAAATGAGTCATCCCATATAAGACATGCAAAGACCTTGCATATGTTGACTTGCAGTGTGCATGTGTGTCCAAAACAGAAACAGAAAAGTAAATAATTGCTTATTCCATCAAATACTGGGTTGCCAATCAAATCCAATAACTTGTTGGGAAATATATAAATGATTTATAAGTAAATGGGTGTTTAATTTAATAAAAATTAATTAATTTTGAGCAAATAAATTTTATGATCACTATAAATTTATGTGTGTATGGATCTGCGAATTTTTAATTTTTTTAATAAGAAGGAAGCCTAAATATACATAATTCCTAGTTAAATTATATAACCCATCATATTTGTATTATAATTACCTTTAAAACGAAATGAAAGATTGAGATTTTTTAAAAATAAGATTAAAAAATTTCAAGGAATGGTTTAAATTTCGTCTTGAAAATGAATCTTAAGTATTGATTTCGAATTTACTGACCAAGATTTTATAAAACACAAAAGAATCATTATTATAAAAAAGATTTATTTTTCTATTTTGCAAATTCTTTAGTCTTAGACTTGAATCATGATTTGCTTTAATTTAATGGAATTAGGAAAGTAAATCTAATATCATATATAAAATCATTTTGGATCAATGATTATTGGCTACAACTATAATTATTCTTAATTAGTTTTGTTTTTAAAGATTTCATCTCCTAACCTTTAAAATTTGTAAGGATAAATTTTAAGAGCTACTATAATTTTGGGCAATGTGCTAACCTTTTCTAGCATGTAATATCTAGTTATGTCATATCTAGTTTAACTGTTCGTAACAGCTGTTAGTTGATGGTTAGTAGCTGATAACTGGTGACTGTTATCTAATAGCTGATTGTTTCAAGTGTTTGGTAAAATTATTATTAGCTATTAGTTATTAATATATTAATGATAACTATTAATATTTACTTTTTAAAGAATAATTTAATCTTTTTTACTTAAAAAAAATACAACTGTCAATAATTAAACGGGTACGATACAACTGTTGAGAACAAAAAAAATTAATAGTTGTATAAATTTTTTTTATCAAACATCAACGCTCTTAAAATCCTACATATTTATCTATAGTGACTAAAATAATCATATAAATTAAAAATTAATAACAAAAAATAATGTCCATTAAGAGTTTAAATCTTGATATTTTTCTAAAATAAAAAAAAGTACAGAAAAATTAATTAGACAACTTTAGAATTAAATTATTTCAATTTACATGATTATGAAATGTAAGTATATAATAATAAATGGGTATTTCTTAAAATAAATAATAAATGTGAATGGTAGGGTAAAGGTAAACCTAGAAATTAGAATAATGTGTGTGGGATATGAAGGAATTAAATGAAAAAGGCATATAGCAAGACCTTTTTATAGATACACATTAGTCAAATGTAAAGTTACATAAAATAATCCACATAGAGCCTACTCTGATTACATAGCTTGGGATTAAGTTATCTAATTCGTCAAGTATTGGGCGATAAAATAATTAATTATGTAAATAAATTAATTAAAGTAAATGTTAATTAAAGATATCAAACTTATTTTTGGATCCTTGACTATAAACGTACAAATTAAAGTTGGTAATAGTTCTTTAAAAACAAATTAATTGAATCTAGGATGCCACTTTTGGAATTAAACTAGATAAATTCATTTGGAAATAAAATAATTAATAAACTAAATGTAATTAATTTCCAAGGCTATACTATTATATATACATGTACAAAAGATTTATATCAAGTAATGCAAACATCATCTGCAATGGCTCACTCGAAATTTACTTTAGATAATATGTTATTCTAATACTTAATTTTAGTTGAAAATATTAACTTAAGTTATATATATATATATAGTCCCCTCATTTGAGATACAACGTCCTCTTTATAATTTAACTGACTTATATTTTATAATAAAACTCAAGCCAAAATCCAATCCAAGATCATCCTTGATTTTATAATTTGCTAGTGTCACGGACAACTTCAACTTATTTTTTACTCTATAGATAACCCTTTCTCTATTAGTCCACCAGTATCGCATAATCCAATTTTAAGATGACTCTAATATCATTGTAATTATTCGATATGAAACCAGCTTCAAATCACTTGCAATTTTAAGGTTTAACCCTAACTCAAAATTGTTAGCCAAGTTATATAGTACTTACAACTCTCTTGATGCAGGTACTTACATTATCTACAAAAGAAAATATGCATAGTTATTTTTTTTTCTACACATATACATATAGACTATATATTTGGTTATTAAAAAATAAATAAAAAGAAAATTAAGAAATTAAGGATGAATATTATAAGTCATCAACAAATAAATATTAAAAAAAAAAAAAAGAAATGAATAAAATAATAGTATAGAAATGTATATAATTGGTAGGGAGGTGGAGGTGGGGGTGGAGGTGTGAGGAGGGAGCAAAATGCATATAGGTGGGGGATATGCAAAAATTGAGTTGGTGTGTGGGTTTGGAAATATTATGATGAGTCAAGCACTCAAGTGATACCCGTGATCACTTCTGTTTATGACAATAACATGCCCTCCCTTCTCTTTGTTTTTATTGTTTCTTCACATTTCTCTTTCCCATTTTCTTTTTTTATTATTAATTATTACTTTCATTTTATAATTTATCAATTCCAAATAATAATAATAAATTAGAATATAGAGTTATAAATTATTAAAGCTAAAAATATTCAAAAGTTACCCTCCAAAACAAGAGATGAGAAATTCAACCTCACATATACATATATTAGTATATTACAACTGTTATCAGCCAATCAGTACTATTGAATAATACTTGTTCATCCAAATAATTACCTTTTTTTTAAATTTTTTTTATGTTACATTAAAGCCAAACTATGTCTTATTGTATATAGAACTAAAAACATCATACATGGGTCCTTAGGAATCCAAGAAAAAGAGACCTAGCTATCTATATATATATATATATATATATATTAATGAAAATTAAGATATTAATTTATTAGCCAGTAAGATCCTTGCAAGAGAGGTTATATGTCTATATGTGGGAAGTGACATTTTCTTGGTTTTGTCATTTTCTGGGTGGGAAAGAAAATGAAAGTCATTTCAGAACCATCTCCACTTGACTCTCTCTAATTGCATTTTGAGATACTTACAAAGTTTTATTAAAATTAGATAGAGAAGATAGAATTTTCAATGACAATGACTACATTTATTTTAATTTTTTATTATATTAGTTAATAGGGATGAAGAGTGAAAATAAATTGATATGGAGAGTATTTGTTGTGAGTTTTTGTACTATCTAGATAAACATAAATAAAAACGAATGTTTAAATATGTTTTTTCTTATTGGTAGACAAAAAATATATTATAATTTTTTATCCGAAATAAATTATGAGGTTCATAATATATAGATCAATACTGATTCTCGAATTTTATATATTATTAAATTCTCTAAAATAGAATAAACTCGTTTCAGCTCCAAATTCTCTTATTTAGAATATCAACGGATCACTTTTAATTTTTAATTTTTTATTACTTTTTATTTTAATTTATTTATTATAATTTTATTGTCTTTTTTACTTTTTAAGATTTGTAAACATTATATAAATTTACTTAATTTCTTTTAGAGGAAGTTTTTCATTAATCATAATTTCATATTACTCTAAACTTTTTTTTTTTTTTTTTACTCTTAGACGCTTGTACGTTGTGGTATAAATAATACTGAAAAGATGGTGAAAAGCCCTAAATTCACTAAGTTTTACTAGAATCCTCTATAACTAGAATCCCATTGCTATATATGGCTGACCAATTTAGTCATGAAATCAAATATTTATTGGGTATGTACTTTAAACATGAATAATGAAAGTTAGGCTCATTATTTTCACCCACATCTATAAAATGTTCAACCTTATAGCAAATATACATTTGACTTTTTATTATTTTTTTATTTTTTCTATATACATATTTCTTAATGAAATGAGGTTATATTGCTTATATTGTTTCACAAGACGTAGCATCATTTATAAGTCCAACATCTTGGGTAAATACAGAATAAAAAAACTTGATGTTTCTATAATCTTAATCGCTTAATCTCCTTAGATATCAAGAAAGTAACTCTTAAGAGTGACAGTATTTAATTATTACCCATTATTTATGATAGCGTCAGTAGAAACATTTAATTAATGAAAATTTATGCGTAAGATGGTACTGTTATTGCTATTAATTAATTATTATTATAATGTTAATTAAGTGTATATCTTTTAATAATATATAAACTCCATCCTTAACAAATGAAATTTTTTACAGGGAAAATAATTTTTTGACTATTTTGTATGAAATTGATTGTGTTAATATTCAATTTCAGTTTAAAATAGTTAAATCATATTATATAGATAGTAATAAATTAAATTTTATAAATTAATTTTTATTTTCATTCCTAATTGACGTGAAGATGTTAGTTTAACCTAACATATATGTTAAGCTGACATCTTAAATTTATAATTTTTTTATTACAAGTTTTTATGAATATTATTATTTTTTTAATATAACTCGTCATTAAATAAATAAAATTAATTAAAGAAGGTTTGCACATATTGAAAACAACTGTGAAACTTTTATTTGGAAAAGAAAAAACAATTGTGATTAAACTATACAACATTTGAAATTGAAATTCAGCATCATATGTTTATTTTTATTTTTATTTTTTTTTTACTTTTGTAATAAGCATTTCATCACTTTAAATAGATATATATAGCCCACAGATAACGAATCAATTATTTTTATTTATTTATTTTTCTTGGAATTTTGAAAGGAAATGTCAATACTGGAAATTAAAGTTGTAGTGCCATTGACCTGATCAGAAGAAATTAAATTTGTATAAAGAGGTGCCAGAGAAAATAAATTAAAAATCCATGATGGACGGAAACGCGTTGGCGAATTGTTTCTTCCATCACTAGTTGACTATAGTTTTGCTTCACATTATTGTTTTAGCAGGAAATTTTGTTCATTTTTCAATTATATAGTTATATACAGCCATTTATATACTGTTAAAATTTTTAACTCTAAATTAATTTGCACAAAGATTGATTAACTTGTATTGATTGTTAACTTAGCATAATTAGTGGGTTTTGTATCCCTACCTTAATCACTTGTTCCATTTTTATGCCTCTTACTTCATTAATATTTAACCTAAATGGTCTATATAGTAAGGTGAGGAATAATAACAAAAAGTTAAGAAAATGCAAGAAATATATAATAATATATAATGTGATGTGAAATGAAAGTAATGGTAACAATCAGAATTCTCTGTTTTATTTAATATTTTATTTTTTTTATTTTATATATATATATATATTTTAAATTTTTTGATAATTATTTTTTTTATAAGTGATGTGACATATAATAAAATATACGACATAAAAAATATGAAACTAAATGAAATAAAAAATTTGTATTGTAAATTAGTTTATAATTATGTTGAATTTGCATGAGAGAGAGCAAGATTTAAATGATCTCGTCCTCTGCTAAAAATATCCACCACAATAGCCTTGAAAAGGGTCTCTTATTATTCCAACATTTTCAGTTGTTATCATTTACGTTAAAAAGGCCAAAAATCAAACCGCCACTACTTCTCCCCGCCACCTCCTCCACCGTCACCTCAGCCTCTTTCTTATCTAGGGCTGGCAATATGTATATATATATGAGGGACCCACGTATATACTGGGACCCATATAAATTATATGTAGGGTTAGTTGAAGGGTATTCATCCACCAGTACCCAAAAAGGTTCTCGTGGCCTGGACTAAATTGGCGGTCGTCTACCCTTTCTCTTGGCTATTTTTGCACATTTTTAATCCTAAATTTTGTGGTCATCTAAAGGTCTTAGTATTTTATCAAAGATTTTCAAGGTTATTACATAAAGCCAATCCAATAGTTAGCTCATCTTTACGTATTTGTATAATAAATTTGATTAGACACTTTTGTGCTAAATGCTACAATACAACTATTGAATTTGCCATTCACTTTTTGTCTTATTATATATAATTAAATTTTTTTATCTTATAAATTTTTTTCTATTTAATACTCTTAATTTAAAGTATAATTCACAAAGAGAAAAATAATTATATATATATAAAAAAACTGACTTATCTATTGAGCTAATAATGATTATAATAAGTTGTTTTGTATTTTATAATATAGAAATCAACAATTTATATTCTAATATTGAATAAAACCAACCCACAATACAATAACTAAAAAAATAAAGCTCAAGGATTAGTCCAGCTGGTAGGAACAAATTCAAATTTAAAATACATAACTCAAGTTCAATTTTATTTCAATTAATGTGTAATGTTTGTATACATATAGTTAAAATAATAAGAAAATATCATGAATTTAGTATTATGTGTAAATTTTTTATATGCAATGAAAAAATTATAATTAATAATGAGTCTTTAATTGAATGGTACGTATCAAAATTATTTTTAAGACTGAAAATCTCAATAATTCGAGTGATAATTTAGTGTGACTCAAATTTATCAAATAATAATAATGATTTATAAATTTCTCATGTATATGGAGATGAATACAAGTTGGAGTAGGGGGCAAACACCGACCATTTGGAAAAGGACTGCAGGTTTTTTTGGAGTTTTAACCGTCCAACCAGTCTTAATGTGATTATTCATTATTATTATTATTGTTGGTACTACACCACGTCCCAATATATAAAATGACCCTTCAATAACAATAATGTTCAAGAAACAACTAAAATAAAATATCAACATTACTTTCAAGGAAAAAAACAAACCCTAACTTTTTTGGAAGAATTTTAAGATCACAAGTCATGATATGAATTGAATCTATCTTATTTGTTTCAACTATTCTTTAATTCAGCTTTTAAATTCAACATGAAAAAATGCCCTTATATCTTATTTTTTCTTTTTTTGATTTTTTTTTTAATCAGAGGTATTTCCATCCCGTCTTCCAGTTGAAAAAACTAAATTTTATTTCGGATATATCGACATTATCAATTCAACTGAAATACTATAATTTTCCTAAAGTCTAAAAAGATAAAAACTGCAATATGTAATAGTCCACACTACAATAAGAGAAGAATTATAACATCTCTAATTCTTATTATTAATTAAAATTGTATAATAAAGACTCTTATGTGTAATTTGGTATAATGTAATTCAACATAGTTAAATAAAAATAAACTTTTTTTTTTATCGTTAGGCTCTAAATAACAGTTAAATATTAGGTTATAATTCGCCAATTCTTTAATAATTCTCCTATTCTTTCTTGCAATGAATTAGTATGACAAAATGTCCGACCATGTGGGATCTGCCTGATTCTTTCAGTTAAAATAAGGAATTTCTATTTTGACTGGGAAATGTGATAGAGCAGGAAAAATTTTAAATTTTTTAGTATGAAATGGTGATGAAAATTGTATGTCCCAAACCTCATTATATGTATATTAAATTTAGAAAATAATTATTTTTTTTATGATATGTTGAAATAATAATAATAAAAAAGTTATTAATTGTTCATTATTAACTTGAGTTTATATATCCTAAAAAAAAAAAAAAATGAATATCTTAATGAGTTAATAAAAATATTTAATTTTAAAAATGAATAAAAATATAAAATGCTTAGTTTTATCTAGATAAAACTAAATTAAAAAGTTCTCATTTTCTAAACTAATAGATAAAACTAAGCATTTTATATTTTTTATTCATTTTTAGATATATTTATTAACTCATTAAAATATTCAATTAAATAAAATATGAAAACTTTTTAAAGTTAAGAATCATAAAAAATAATTATTTTCTAAATTTAATATATATATATAATTTTCATTCCGATCCTATATCCACTAATTTTTTTTATTTTTTTTCTAAGAGCGAATTATCATTGGGTTGGAGTATTTTGTCATCCTTGCAAAGCAAGATAAAATAATGAAGTAAGGTGTTATAAAAATTTATACATACAAAAATTATGCCATGCAAGGATCTCGATACCCACTATGATGAGGATGGAATATCAAAATCTTAACCCATTAAAAAATGGGAGGTGTGATTTTAACATATAAGGATGGGAGTAAGAATAGTTAATTGTCAGAAAAAAAAAAAAGTTATTTTCTTTATATATAAATATAGAGACATATAATTTTCATTTCCATCTTGTATATAATGAAAAATTTCATATTTTTTTCAACAAATCAGGGCGAATTATTATTAGATCAGAGTATTTTGTCATTCCTACAAGCAAGATAAAATAATGAAGCAAGGTGAAATTAAAATTTATACATAGAAAAATTATGCCACGCAAGGATCCCAATATTTGATAAGGACAATGAGATTAGGATTATGATAAAGTATTTTAGATATACTAAAACTACTTGTAACAGTTATCTATTCCTGTATAAGTTACCTTGTACTAAAATACTTGTTGCTTTTGTATTATATATCTGTACACTTGAACGTAAATATTAGACAACACAGATTGTTTTTTAAATATCTACTTAGGTGGGATGAAATATCAAAATTTTAATCTACTAAAAAATAGGAGGTGAGATTTTAATATATGAGCATGGGAGTGAGAATAGTGAAATCTGTCTCAAATTCGCTCTATTGTCGTCCTTAAAATTTTATTTATTAATTAGGTCCCAACCAATGAATGAACGACAACCTTTCACCTCTTCCAACAATTAAATATAATTATTGAAAAATATATTTCACATTGGGTAAATAGGAAATATATAAATGATTCATAAATTAGTGGGTGTTAAATTTAGGGCATATCAATTAATTTTGTACAAGTGAATTCTACATTTATCTACTTATAAGTAAGTGTATATAAGAATTTATAAATTTTAATATGATATCAGAGCGGATTTATATTCAACCGTTCGTTATTAAATCTAGCACAAAAATTTTATGTAAATAATTTTCAATACTTACTCATTCATTAGTCCATATATATAATAATATAATAATAATATTATCTGTGAGCTAAAATTCATTAGTTGCAATAGTTTTTGGTATGACAATTCATACAATATGGCTTCAATTAATTCTTCCCACCGAACCACTTTCGGATTTTTGCTATTAAATCTGGCAGGTAGCTTCAAGTTTCACTATCAATATGACAATTAGGGTTTCCCTACGAAGAGGTGGCTTCAAGTCATGTTCGGCTTCTGCAAGTTGCATATGATGCAGATTATTATTACCATTGACTAGGGTTACAAAATATCCCTTCTGAAATACTTCAAAACATGCAGAACATGAAATTTGAGAATTTCTATCTATTTATGTTAATTAACTTGATAATTCTTTGCATAAAATTTTGTTCTTTTAGTTAAAATTGTTGAAGGACCAACAGACAAGGTAGATGCCAATAGATTATTATTTTATTATCATCAAGAAGAATTACACATGTTTCTTGTCTTGATTTCTGCTAGAGAATAGTTGAGAGAAGAATAGGAAATTAGGAACAGTGGGAGGGAGGGAAGAAAAAAAAATGGTTGATCTCTATTTTCTAATATTATTTATGAATCAAACTTCATGAAGAATTCATATGTTTAATTTTCATTCTATTCCTCTTTCTTCCTTTTAAACTCATTGTTTAATATCAATCCTGTTCATGGTTTCAAACCTCGATCATTAATGAAAAAATAGCTATATATATATATATCATTGAAAGCAAAAGATGAATAGTCGTAGCCATGAAATAATCTTAAAGCATAGTTGTTAATTCATTTTAACTTTCAAGTTTTTTATAATGTTTGAGTATGTTTTTCTCCATTTTTTACATTAAAGGATAGTTATATGAATAGAAATTACCTTCATATTGTTATGTAAATTTATTATTCCTATCTCTAACTATATATTTGGGGTTCTTCATGCTTCCAAAAGGAGCTTCATCAATTTTTTGTCTTTGCCAACCGCATTCATCATCAATAAAAAATTTCCACTGCTAGGGAGAAATTGAAAAGCATATAACAAGTTATCAATATATATATATATATATATATATATATATATATATATATATATATATATATATATATATATATATATATT
>CANXYC010360071.1:0-67718 GCA_948193065.1 Aleurites moluccanus
AAAATATAATTAAATATATAAAAATAATTTTTAAATATATAAAATTAGAAAATAGATTAAATAATTAAAAATTAATTTTATTTATTTTAATTTTAGAAAAGTATAGTTAAATAAAAATTAATTATTTCAATTTAATAAAAAATAATTTTAAATTAAAAATAATATTTTTTAATTTTAAATAAATAAAAGAATTAATTTTTATTTAGTTATTAATTTATTTTATATTTTTAATTTTAAAAAATACTTTTTTATAAATAAATAAAATTTTAGAGATTAAATTATAATTTATCAATTATTTTTTTAATCCTTGTGGGGTCCAGAGATAAAAGTCAAAAATCAAAGGATCGAAATTATAGATTTTAATAACGTTAGGGTCAAAATTATATCTTGAAAAACATTAAAAGGTAATATGTTTCTAAAACTAAACGACAGGGTCAAAATTATACCTTATCCCAATTTTTTACTTACTTTTGGATTTTATTATAAACAATTGAATAGATTTTTTATCGAAGATTTAATGCTTAGAAGTTGCTAATTACCAATATCTTTTAGCAAGTTTGTCTTTAATTGATGCTTGGATTTTATTTCTAATACAAATAGTGAATTACATGGAAATTATAAATGGTTTCGGATTCTGAATTCCCCCCAATGGGGGCTGTTTATCACACGCATTTTAAAGCAGTAGTGCCTATGTTGTCAAATGTATAATAACGAGGGTGTTTGGATGGAAAACGCCGTTTTTTTTTTAAACTATCGAAGTCTAATTTTTTTTAAGTTATTTGTATGTCTATTTTAACATTTATATACCTTTATCCGGACTCCGGATAATTTTTATTATATGTATATATAGAATGTATATATATAGACATATTGTTCTTAGGTATTCTGTTTAGCAACTATATCAATCTAAATATTTAAAAATTATTGACTCATAGTTTCTTAGGTATATATCATTTGATCAATACATAAAATGTAAAATAATTATAAATACTCTAAAGAAGAATGTTTGCCTTTCACTAAACAGGGATGAAGTGTGACTATTTCTATCTGGCCACAGTGTACGGCACACTTCTCCTATAAACTTGCTCAGTCCACTTTAAAGATAGAATTCATGGGCCTAATAGTTATATGGTTTGCATGTACAATTGGGCCCTAGTAACTATATGGTCGGATGAAAGATAGGGACGTCACTAACTGCTACTGGAGAATTAACAAACTAAAAAAAAGATACCAATTGGAAAATATGAGATTCAGATCTACCTTGTAGAGGTTATTTGAATTGATAGAGTGAATATTTGAAACTAAATAATGAATAAATGACAATGGCTTGAACTGGGCGCCATTAATACCTCAAAGCAACATGACAATTGTCCTAGAGTTTGAGCTTTGGCCTTAATCCTATTGGGCCTTTGGTCCAAATAGAGTAATGGTATTGTTTATCTTTTCCACAACATTCTTGCTTCTTTATACAATTACAAAGTAGTAAACAGAATTCTACGAAACTCCTAATGAAAAGGTCATATTTCCTTTTCCGCCATATGTACAAGAAAAGTTAGAAAATGGGAAGAAGTATCCAAGGCGATACATCTCATTGAGTACAGTGAAACCGGATTATCCATAGAGGGCCCATGGTGAACTCTTGGGTGATCACTTTCTAATCCATAATCCATCATCGGACGGTATTCCAGCTCTTCATCATGATCAAAAGCAAACTCTGGTATCTCAATCTCATTCCTCCTAACGTGGTCCCAGAGAAAATCCAGCCTGTTCACATACTCGAGTTTCTTGTATAACTTGTTTCACAATCAACTAAACCAGAATCAGCCCAAGGTTTTGATAATTAATCTCAAATTGAACATAACATCCATGTGGAGGCAGGTGGAAAAAGGCTAAAAAGGCAGTATCTACCAGCCATAAACAGAGAAGCTTACCCTCCACTAAAAAGAAGACGACCAAAAGTTGCAAGAAAGAGCCTGGCTTGTAGGCCAGGGTGCACGAAATAAACAGCGTCCAGATTATTCTTGTCGTTGATTGGAATTGCCTCGTAAATTGATGGAAGAGCTGAGATTCCAGGGAAATTATCGCTCCTTTGAACATCCGTGTGTAAATATACAACCGAGAAAGGTCCTACCTCCAATTTAGGGAAGATTTTTTCCTTACAAGTGATTGTTCAACACATCACTGCTCACAAGCCGAGCTGATGATCATCAAAATTGAAACAAACAAAAAATTAAACTTTAAATTACAATCCAAATCCATATATAATCTAAAATGTTTAAAAAATAAAAAGCCATGGAACTGAATTAACAACGAACCTTTTAAAAAATCTTTAAGATCACAAATCAAACAGAGAAAAATGCAAAACATGTAAATACTCTGATATTATATAGGTAATACCAGGGAAGAGCTTGCCTATGCATCGAAGAATCTTACGGCCACGCTTATCTCGGCCTCGGATATTAAAGATATCGAGTTTCTGTATGAGATGTTGTTGGTCGATTTCAGAGAGGACAGTAGCAGAAGGAGAAGAGCTCATGATTTTCAGTTATTTTTGCGGGAATCTGTAATTAAAGAAAGGAATCTGAAAGTGGAAAGGCGAGAAAGAGTGGGCAGGGAAATTTAAAATTTACTCTTGCTTCTTATTTTCTTATTCCCTCCGTCCAAAAAAAAAGAAAAATCTGTTTCGTAAATTAAAAAATTTAATTATTTTTTATTTAATACATTAATTTTATCACTTTCAATGCATTAATTTTAATTTTATCACTTTCAATACATTAATTTTGTCATTTTCTTCCAGAGACTCTCATGAGACAACACTGTCAATCAAGGCATTGAAGGCATTTGATCTTCTTCCCAATGTTGAATAAATAAACTATAAATTTTTCATGCATTGCTAGCTTTCAATATTTTGATTTTCGAGCATCTTAACTGTTTCTTCCTTTATTGGATCGCACAGTGATCGTCAAATTTGAGATTTCAATGGCTCGCGTAGGATCACGTAGTATAAACTATACTTAAAGTACGAGGCGTTGACCTCTCTTAATTTATTCTAATTTGTCCCAATCTTTTGCGCAACTATACACCTAATTTTCTCGTCTCACTTCAAAGTAGATACAAATCAAATTAAAAACAAATGCTAGAGGAGATAGCTATATCCTGACTTGAAAAGAAACTGAGCAGAGACAATGAAGCTGAGGAGTGGATGGATTCTCCTTGGCATCTTTTTATGCTTTATTAGCTTCAACTTCATGCCCTGCAATGTAAGTGCTGGAAAAGCTGCATGCCACAACCCATTATTTTGCATACTTGTCCTGCTGGTTGTCCTAGACTTTGTGAGATAGATTGCGAGCTTTGTAAACCTTATTGTGATAAGTTTTTCTTCTTTTGTTTATGAGAATTGAGGGACAAGTTGGCATCATCAATTCTCCATCTTTCCTTTAAGATTATGGTTATATTTCTTGGATTAACAGGCAGTTTCTTGGCTGCAAATCAGCTTGTGATAAGCCAGGAGCTGTATGCCAAGACCCACGATTCGTTGGTGGTGATGGGATTTTGTTTTACTTCCATGGCAAGAAGGATAAGGACTTCTGCTTGGTATCTGATCCTCTAGTTCACATAAATGCTCATTTCATTGGCAAGAAGAGCAATAAGGTAAGAGATTTCACTTGGGTTCAATCCATTGGAGTCTTGTTTGGAACTTATCAACTCTATATTGGTGCACAGAAAGTAGCAAAATGGAAAGAATCAATAGATAACATTCTGATAAGAGTGAATGAAGAAAATGTTATAGTACCAGATGGCAAGGGCCAAACATGGTGGTCAGGAGAGACTCGGGTGATGATTCAACGACAAGCAGAGATGAATAAGGTGAGAGTCAAAGTGGAAGGGTTGTTTGAAATAGCTGCACGTGTGGTGCCAATTACCATGGAGGAATCAAGAGTGCATGGATATGATGTGGAGGATGATGATTGCTTTGCTCACTTGGAGCTTAATTTCAAGTTTTACAGACTAAGCAAGATGGTAGATGGGGTTCTTGGACAGACTTACAGACCAGGTCATCAAAGCAGAGTCAAAATGGCTGCAGATATGCCAATAATGGGAGGAACAGATAGGTTTGCATCTTCTCATCTATTTGCTACAGATTGTGCAGTTTCAAACTTTGGGTTGAACCAAAGCAACCGAGGGTGGAGAACCATTTAAGCATTGAATGTGCAATTGGATTTCAAGGGAATGGACTGTGTAGAGGGTCTCCAAATGAAGAGAAATATTATCTGATTACAGTAATAAAAGATAATGTACTTCTCAGATTTGAAGAATGCTATGCTTGAAGGCTCTTTTTCTGTATAATTTCTGGCTGATCTTTTTTTCTTTTTTTTTTTTTTTTCCAGAGGGAAAATTTCTAGCTGTTCTTTGCTCATAATACAATAGCTCTAGCTTTATGTTGAAGGAACCATATCTTCATTTCAAATAAAAATTGAGTGCAATTCAGATTACAACAACAACAGCATTATGTACAGATTTTCCCCCCTATTTCCAAAGGTACAGTATCTAGGAACAACCGTTTTCTACTTTGATGGCAAACACAAACAGTAAACTAACAAATTGTTTTGGCCCTAACACGAGCATACAAACTGACCAAATTACACTCATGCAACTAGATTGCCTGTATCAAGTTACAAATGACAGTTATTTGAGCTGAAATGTTTTGACATAAAGAATTGCTTACATTGGGTGAATGTGCAGCAGTTGTGAAGCTTGTGTCTCAATATCACAAGGTGTTATGTGTGCATGTGTGTATATATAACTTAAACATCAGAGTTGAAGTAGACAATTACCAGTAATCCCCACAAGAACATAATCCATTGGCAAAATGGTGAAACCGCTTTGTATCTCGAATTATTATTGTGCGCTTCTCAATCAGTGATATGTATTTTGCAGTGCTGTGACAATCACCACATATTCTAAGGTTTTTTGTTATAATCAATGGCATGTTAGCATTAGTTACCAAAAGTCCAAATGCAATGGCTAACTTCTCACTGTGCTTATTGATCAGATCCTCTTTCACGTCCTCGCTAACATCATGCAGAACAAATTCTGTTTTTGATGCATATCCAGCTTTTCGAATCCTCCCTATAAGTTCCTCCAACTTGTTATATATTTGCTCTGTCTCGGGGTGGGATTGATCACCCACTACAAAGCGATGAATTCTGTTTCCATGTTCAATATAGCTGCATCCAGGGTTTCTGATACGATTTCTCTCCTTCATTAATGCCCTTATCCTTGAGGCATCCCTCCATTGACCAGCTGCAGAGTACATATTTGATAACATAATGTAATTTCTAGAGTCTAATGGTTCTAAAGCAAACAATTGCTCTGCAACTTCCTTCCCAAGTTTAATGTTACCATAGACCCTAGAAGCACCAAGAAGAGCTCCCCACACACCAGAATTTGGCTCTATTGGCATGCTTTTGATAAACTTATGAGCCTCATCCAGAAGTCCAGAGCGACCCAAAAGGTCAACGATGCATGAATAGTGATCCACCCTTGGCTCAACTCCATAAACTTCAGACATAATCTGGAAATAATATTTTCCCTCTTTCACTTGTCCTGAATGGCTACAAGCACTTAACAAGTGGGTGAATGTAACATGATCAGGGACCACACCGCCCCTGACCATGAGTTCAAAAAGTTCTATTGCTTCTTTCCCACAACCATGCACTGCATAGCCAGCAAGCATGGCAGTCCATGCCACTGCATCTGGATTAATCATCTCTCCAAAGACCTGGTTAGAAGCACCTAATATACCCAAGTGGGCATACAACTTCAACAATGCAGTTGCTATCGCTAAGTACATATCAAGACCACATCTGATGATGTAACCATGAATAGCCTCTAAAAGTTTTCTCACACCAAGATTTTCACATGCTTGAAGCAAAGTTAATAGAGTGGCCTGATCAGAGGCAATCCCAGCCTTTCTCATCATAATAAAATATTTCATTCCTTCCTCAGCCAATCCCATTTGAACATGAACTGCAATGATTGAATTCCATGACACTGAATTCTGCACTGGCAATTCCTCAAATAATCGACAAGCAGCATCCAAATATCCAGACTTGCCATACAAGTTGATAAGAGCATTAGCAACTTTAACCTCCAAAAGCATATCAAATTTCATTGCAAACCCGTGAACAAACTTGCCGACGTCAAGAGCTCCGGTATCCGTACAAGCTGAAATTACAGGTAAAAGTGTAACTCCATTAGGTTTCATATCCGTTTCAAGTTTCATCCTGGAAAAAGCATTCAAGCAATTACCCAAATCCCCTTTACGTGAAAACGCAGAAATAAGAGAATTCCATGAGACCAAGTCCCTGTCAGGCAATCCATCGAACAAATTCTTTGCATCTTCCGCGCATCCCAATCGAACGTACGCAGATACCAACTGATCACCAAGGAAGCCATGATTATAACTTAAGAATTTGATTGCTCTGCAATGAAGCGCCCGGCAATAAGAGATCGAAGTGCAAGAGTTTATAGAAATGATTAGAGCTGACACAAGGGAGTCTGTATTTGAACATGTTCGAAACTGCGGGGAGGATTGAGAAGGAAATGTATTGCAAAAAAATCTTGTTGAGCTGATAAACTTGCATGAAAACAATCCGTGGAAATTTTTTTGAGAAATTCTCATTATTATCTTCCATTTTTACAATTCAAATACCCATAAAGAGAACAGAGTTTGAAAAAATTGAATAAAAATCAGCCGATGTGAATTGAACTAGGCAACTGTTACTGAGCAAAGCTGGGCAGTGAATGCTTTCGAGTACAAGAAATTGGCCAACGAATTCTAAATGGGCAACTGGGCTTTGCCTTGGGTTCTCAACTTCACAGCACTACTGACCCCATCATCTTTTTGCAAGGGCCTAAGCTCTTTTTAATCTCTTTGCTAAAACATAAGAAATTTGTTATTATATTAAATTTTTTTTGGGAGAATTTTTTTTTAGAGAATTTTGGGAGAAATGTTATTATATTGAAAATTGAAAATTTAAATAACTTTCAGAGTTAGTTTAGATGAAAAGAGAGTTTATTATTTTTTTTTTTTTGTTTATTTATTGATTGAATATGAAATGCGTCTTTAAATTTCTAAAAAAATGAATTTAATATTAATTGATGCGAAAATTAACAAAAAAAATATCGTGATGGACTAAAAAAAAAGTAATGGTCAGCAAGTTTCTTTTGCGTGTTGTTGTTGCTTCCATGAAATTTTAAGAGATAAAGGACTAAAATATTAAATATATGAGGTGATGTTATTTTAAGTTTTAAGAAAGTGCCAATGTATTTTTGAGTATCTCCAAGGCAAACTTATTAAAAATTATAGGATAATATTTAATAAGATTTAAAATTAAATATTAAAAGTGATATAATTTTTAAAATTATAAAAAAATATAAAACTAATTATTTATTATATTTACTGTAAATTGTAAATTAAAATTTTTATTATCTATTTAAATTAATTAAAAATTTTAAAATAATTAAATGTTAAAATTTTAATTTTAAATGATAAATCATATTATAATACTTAATTTATAAAAGAATTCGTTTAAAAGATATTTTTTATTTTTCGTAAGTTAAATTATAAATAAATATTAAAATAATTATATTATCAAAATTATTGTTTATTCATCTTTTAATTTTTTTATTATTATTTAATTATAAGTATGACCATTCCGTTTTATAATTGATAAAATTAAATTTTATTTTAATATTTGTGACTGTCATTTTCAATATATATATTTTCTATGAATTAATTATAAAATTTTATCATAAAATATAAGTATAATTTATTATTTAAAATACACCTCATAATTATCAGCTATTACTAAATGAAATACTTTTTTTTTCTCTCTCTCACTTTAAGATGTTTATAATATTTTTATATAAATTTGAATAAAGTCATTTCTTATTTTATTATAAGAAATTTCATTTATCTTCAAATAAGCCATGGAGGCTGGAGGCTAAAGGTGATTATAATTTCTGGTATATTATTATGGAGTAGTATAAATTTATTTAAAATACGAATGAAATATTATTTTAAAATTAAAAAAAAAAATTTTTTTAATATTTAAAAAATTAATTTAAAATATTATTTTAAAATTTTAAAAAATAAATATTATAATTTTTTAAAATTTTATTTTTAAAATAAAATATTTATCCAAACATTCACTATGTAACTTTAATAAAAAAGGGAGTCGAGCTTATAATTTGGAAGGCCAAAACAAGTTTTGAGTATGGATAATGGATAATATGATACATCCACATAAAATTTATTGAATATTTGACTAGCATTAATTAATTAAAATAATAACTATACTGTTTTTAAAAAATAATATAAAAATACATGTTTCTTTTTTCTGAAGATCAAAGCGTATGATTCTTTTAAATAGTTTATGAAAACAGTAACCAGTTCTATGCACTGGACTGCACTAGATATCAATTCCAAAGGCCTATATCTTCATACAGATGTACCCTAAGATATGGTCAGCGACTGTATCAGAACAAGTATAGCAAGTGCATGTCAACGTTTTGATAGAAAGGAAGAGATTAAAAAAAAAAAAAAAAAAGAAAGAGAACGCCAAATCAAAGCTTGAAGCAGCTGCTCTGCAGATTTGTCAGGCTTCGAATGACACGAGAGAGAGAAAGAGAGTTAAAAGTAAGCAGCGAGTCGTAGAGTGTAATAATAAACATAGCCCTTAGCCTGCGTAAAAATTAAATAACCCTTTAAAAGACTTTGCCTTACTCGCTCTGTCCATTCAAAATCCCAGAAAAAAGCCTTTTTTGCTTAACCGTTACCTCACACGCGTCTCCTTTCTTATTTAATTCACTCTTAATCACCTTCGTATCTTTTCAATAATCATTGTTTTTCTCTCTTTTCTGTTCTTGATTTTCCGGCGACATACAAAATGTCGCCGGCGGCCAAGGAAAATACTGAGGATGGAGTGGAAAACAAACATTATCCTGCGCCTCTTGCATCTCATGACGAAGTTGTTAGAGACCCTATTAGTTTCTGGGATACTCTCAGGCGCTTTCATTCTATAATGGGGACTAAGTTTATGTAAGCCTTCTTTCTTCCTCTGTTTTCCCCCTTTTATTGGTCTCTCCTCTGTTTTTCTCCCTTCTAAGAAATTTTTTCTTTAAAAGAAAAAATTGCAAGTACTAATATGTATTGTTCTTTTCTTTGATGATTTTATTTTTAAGGATTCCTGTGATTGGAGGGCAGGAGCTAGATTTGCATGTTTTATATGCAGAGGCCACTAAAAGAGGTGGCTATGAGAAGGTTCGGCTCTGTTTTTAGTCCTTTTATTATGTTTTATAAGCTGGAAATTCTGTACCCTATCATATCAAAAAAGTATTGATCTTTTGACTTAAAATGAAAAAAATAAATGTGTAGGTTGTTGCCGAAAAGAAATGGAGGGAAGTGGGTTCCGTGTTTAACTTCTCTCCAACAACAACTAGTGCTTCTTTTGTATTGAGAAAACACTATTTTGGCCTTCTTTACCATTATGAACAAGTTCATTTCTTTAAGGTCCAAGGTCCAATGTGTTCTCCAACAGGTAACTGATCAATGCTCTCTGCTTTCTACATCGTCATTTGGCTTTGTTTCTTTTTAACCCATCAATTTTTTTTTTGCTCTGCAGCTGCATTTCCTGTAAGCAGACCTGAATTGGCTATTGTGGAATATTCCCCTAAATCGATAAGAGATTGTCCTGATCCGCCTACTGGAGGTGAGGCGTTGTTGCTAATCTCTCCATTTTGTTGCTTTTACGGAAATGTATATATGTTATGTGAGTGGATAAAATGAGTTTTTAGCCACCAACCACAAACGTTTGGTCTAATTTCAGCCCATAATCTTCTATGCTAGAGTTAGTTAAATAGTCTGTTGTGAGATGTTTGGAATTACAGTTATAGGCAACATATATGATTGTGAAATTTATATAATTTGATGTGAAGGTGTTGGATACTTTGGTGATTTCTAAATCTCCCTTTTCTTGTGGTCCTAGTATAACATTTATCTAATTATTCTATATATATATAGTCCATGTCATTATTACATGGAGGCTGTCCTTGTTTGGAACTCTGTTTATCTGTTGCTCTATCTTATGAGTTTACTCTGTTTTACTTGTATGATAACTAAAAATTCATCAAGAGCACTTCATGTGTCTTAGTAAAATCTATGGGAATAAAATATTTTAATTCCGGTCCTATGAATACTTGATGCGGAATTTGAAAATATAGTATGAATTTGCTTCTGGGGCTACTTTGCATTGGAAAAGCACCATTCTTGCTTGCTAAGAAAATTCTGTATCTCCTAATTGCTGTGGTTGGACAAGGCTTCCTAAGCAGATTCATTAGCATGTTAACTATTGTTTTAACATCACTAAATGATATGTAAATTTTCCATTCAGGATCTTCATCGTCTTTTACTGCTATTGGAACTATTGATGGGAAGTTTGATTGTGGTTATCTAGTGTCTGTGCAAGTAGGTTCAGAGGTCCTTAGTGGAGTACTTTACCATCCAGATCATACAGATTCATCTTCTTCTATTACCCAATATAGTAATGCTCTTGTTCCATACACCAGCAACCGCAAACCTCGACAATCTGTCAGGAGGAGAAGAAGCAGAAGAACCGGGGACCCTAGCTACCCAAAACCAAATAGAAGTGGTTACAACTTTTTCTTTGCTGAAAAACACTATAAGCTCAAATCTCTATACCCAAATAGAGAAAGGGAGTTCACAAAAATTATTGGTCAGTCGTGGAGCAATCTTAGTGCAGAGGAGAGGATGGTAAAAAAAATACATTATGCCCTGTTGCATTTTTCGAATTTTAGCATCCTGTTGTAAAAGAAATTAGTAATTGTATTTGCATTTTCATCACTCGGGTTGGTAAATCACTATTGATATTCTCATGTTATTTGTTTCGTTTGTAGGTTTACCAGAACATTGGGCTGAAAGACAAGGAAAGGTACAAGAGAGAGTTGAAAGAGTACAAAGAGAGACTGAAGCTTAGGGAGACCATGGAAGTTTCGAGAGCCTAATTATTATTGAGAACTTTTGGAGTTGGGGATCGAAACAAGCCTGTGAATATAATTTAGCGCAGGTCTCTGTTACTTCAAAAATTTGTACAAATGAATCAAAACCAGGATTCTTACGGCATGAAGTTTTTAAAGTACATGATCCTGTCATATGAAGGAAATTTTGGCACATCTTTAACTCCAAAATCCAAATTAGCAAGGGGCCTGCTTTTGTTAATCAAAAGCTAATTAATTACTAATTAGCCGTATTATATCACAGGGCGTCAAATGACACCGACCAAAGGTAGAAAACTTCGAACTATTATCGTAAAATTCTAAGCCAATTTTGATGTAGCTAATATCAAGTTAAATATAAGTATGTATTTTAAAATTTTATTACGAGTGTGCTTTTTACTTCGTAAATGCACTTATTTTCTTGTATCATTTGTATGTAATAAATACATCAGGATTTAGGCAAAGCTGCAAGAAATTTTATTTTTCGAGGCGATAACCATTAAATAAAAACGGCAACTGAGGCTTTATAAGATCATTGGCCCAATCTAGGATCATCTGCTATGGCCCATAAAAGAATTGCACAAGCATTTGCAGAATTCCAATGAATAAAACCTAACCATAGGCCCAAGAAAGGGTTGTAAATGAATTATAAATCGACCAATAGATTCCATAGGTATCGAACAGTGTTTGGTTATGTCTGAAGTCTGACATATTCCATTAGTGATTGGCTTTATTTGAAACAGGAATGACTCCAAGAAAAAAAAAAAAAAAAAAAAAAACAGCACGTACCAGCATGCCAGGGCTTCACTGAATCATAAGGCCAATAAAGGATTCGCTTCCTCCTTTAATTAGGCTCTACAGGCTTAACTTAATCTCTGAGACCAAAGAGCCCACTTAATTAATAGACCCAATAAATGATTTCTCATTTATTAGGCCCAATAAAATCTTTTGTTAGGCCTAAATCAATAGGCTCAACAGGCTCCATTTAATCATTAAGACCAATAATATCCTTTATGGATAGAGCTAGACCCGCATTGCCAATAGATGAAATGGTTGTGTATCCAATCATATTTTATTACGTATTCACGTTCAGTTTTTTATTAGTTTTATCTGAAAATAGCTAACCGACTGAACGTAAGAAAACCGGTTCCGGTCATTCGACAAAGCTAAATCCGAATTGCCCAATTGCCCTTTTTTGGGCTTAATCTGCCTCCTCAAAACGAAGGAGCATACAAATTCGACAATCCAAAAATTTCTCGACTGATATAACATGAAAACCAACGGCAATTTTCTAAAGAGCAGATATGGGTAATTCATAGTAGTATGGTTTATAAATTAAACGTACAGTAAAATAGACAGAGACATATAAGAAAGCAAAGTTCAAAACTCTAGTTTATTTGTTGACGCAAAGTATTAGTAAGAAAAACCTATTTTAACGGCTTTTCTGCATCTCAACAACCTTCTTCCACGATTCCCTGCTTGAAATTTCACTCCACCATCTTCCCACATTTTTTTTTGAAGTGAAGAGCGCTCCCCTATCAGTTGCACCCACCAGGTATTGGGTGTTAGGCAGATGCGAAAGATCAGCCAAAGAAAATTCATCTCCTGCCAAGAACCGACTCTCTTCAAGCCTTTTCTCGTAAATGTCGAGCACTTTTCCTAGCTTCTCCTCGTTCTGCTTTATAATGCCTTCATCTTGCGGGATCTTCATCATAGGCGCTAATGCAAGCTGAAAAAGCAGAGCTCCGCTTGGAGCATTAAAGCTCTGCCCCTCGGCCTCTAGCCATTGATCTATTGAAGCTTTTGCCAATGGGTTTGTCCCGTACAATCCCTTGTTTCCTTTATCTGGGTACTTCTCACAAATGTAGCGACATATAGCTCTTGACTCTGGAAACCAATAAAAAAAACAATTAACAATATATAATTTAAGGGATAATATTAATCAAAGAAGGGATTATTAAGAAGAATGTAATTAATTACCGAAGAGATTGATGCTCTCATCTTGAAAAGCTGGTACTTGGCCAAAGGGCTTTTAGAGAGAGAAAACTTGTTAGCTGAAGCGACAAATAAATGGCAAGAAATTAAATTAAATGGGTAGAAAGAGAACCTGAATCTTGAGGAAATCAGGCTTCTTGTGCTCGCCTTTAGACATGTTGATAGGAATGAGCTGAAAATCCACATCTTTCTCAATGAGACAAGCTAAGACTCTGCAAACGGCAGTGGACAATGTTGGTCCGTAGACCTTCACCGGACTTGCCATTGGGATCTTTGGTGGGTTTAGACTTTAGAGTTTGGTAATGTTGAGTTTGGAGAGTCTTCCCCTTTTGTTCTCAACCACATAAAAGGTAGCCTCTGCAAGTGCTGCTTTTCTCTTTATCCTTCGCTTATTATGCTGGTTGGTCCAAAGATTCTCGAAAATTCTAACAACGGGCTGCAAATCCCTGTCGTAATTGGTATTTTAGGCTTTATTGGGCCTATCTTAGCCCAAATTAATATTCTAACAATTGGCTGCAAAATGCCATTCATAATAGGTATTTTGGGCTTCATTTGTCCATCTTAGCCCAAAATTGTATACAAACAATAGGCTTGCAAATCCCCTCATAATAGGTATTTTAGTCTTCTTAACCCAAAATATTATTGTAACGATGGGCTGCAAATCCCCCTTTATAATAGATATTTTGGGCTTTGTTTGACCCATTTTTGCCAAGGGTCTATTGTGAGTTCCTTAGAATTGCCATAATTAGATGGGTTATGAATCAGTTAAAGTTCGCTTATAAAATAATTATATATGGAATTTCATAATTTATTTATGACAAAGAAATTTTGGATAAAACTAGACTAGATCACTGACATTCAAAGTATTGGAAAAAGGAAACTGAGCCGTAGTATCGCAGTCCAAACGCTAGACCAAACTACATCTTTCTATTTGCCACATTGTTTCCTCTGGTTAAAGAAACACCAAATACTAATCAAAAGCCGATAATTAGTTGGCACAAGTAATCCAATTTGAAGGAAGCCTATTTGAAACTAAAGGTGGCAAATTTTGTACATTAACATCTAAAGGCAGCAGGCGATATTCAATGTTAAGCTCTTTGAAAATCTTTAACATTTCTTCTATAAGAAGTGTTATCCTTATCCATCTCTTCGCAGTCCGCTTATAGTTCAATTTATGAGTAACCAACAATGACATGTTGATTTTGTTCATGTTCTCTACATCCTTCACAATCATGTTTGCATTTTGATGCCAGTGGTCATTATTGCCTTGAACAATCCTGCAATTTCAAATTACAATATTTGCAAATCTACTAGTTTCTGAATAAAAAAATTGAAAGAAAAATTCTTAATTAATAATGGGGAGAAAGTATGGGTTTAAGTTAATACATACTCTTTACTCCGGTAAAAGTTACCAATAGGTTTAGTAGGTAGAACACTATTGGGGTATGTTATCTTCTGCTTATCATACTTGAGGAATACTGTAGTTAATATATTCATCTCTTCGACGATCATCTGAGGTACAAATAAAATATAAATTAGGATCTTAAAATCATAAATGTATACAAAATGAAAATCATTAATACTAATGAGTTTTAATTCATTATTAGTAATCAAATTTTCTTGATTGAAAAGTTATGAGTCCAATCAATGGCCTATTAAAGATAATGCATTTTATGTTAATTTTCACGTGAATTGCGAGAACGAGAGTATATTGATATATTTATTTTTATAATTATGTAGTATTTAAATTTATTGTCTTTTATTTATTTAAACTCAAGTTGAGAAAAATTTATAACAATAAAACTTTTTTAATATTTATTTTTTTTATTAATAAGATTTAAATTTAAAATTTTATTTAAAAAAAATTAACTTCAACTACGTGAAATAATATGTATTGATGTGAATGAAAATATATTATATCTAATGTAATAAATAATTTATTATAAATATATATATTTAAATGTCACACCCTTGCATTATTTTTTCTCAATTCTTTTCTATTATGAAAATTAAATAAAAAAAAAAGTTGATGGAGATTGAACTCTCTTTCTCTCTACTTACCCTGTAATCTATAAAATTAGAAATATTCTATTGTTCTAGCAACCTATTATATATATATGCAAGTCCAAAGATGAGGCTGGGAAAATAGCCTAAAGACTCAAGTGTAACTAAAATTGCAAAGGATCTTGGAATAGCAGCTAAATTCCATTTTGTGTGTAAAGAGAAATGAGAAATGAAATAGAAGCCTAATTCATTAGAATTGCAGAATATAAGCAAAGCAAAGTGGTATAAGAAAAAGACAAAAAAGGGTTGTTAAGGTGATGAGATTCCGCAAGTAGTAATTAAGATGCAGTTGAGACTTGAGAGTGAGAGAAGAAGAGAAGAGTAATGGCCTTATGGGATTCCCTCATTAAAAATTTTGCAGTCTGTTTGCTCTGGTTTGTTGGTCAGCGTCAAAAAGAAGCACATACACAGAATAGGGCGGGGGCCAGCACAGCATATGTGAGAGAGAGAGAGAGGGAGTAATTAAGGTAGAGAATATTATGGACTTATAACTCGTGGGTTCCCATTGAATGCTCTGGTCCTTGTTGCGGGTCTTGGTACTCGACGGTTTTTAATGCGCACCTGCAAATTAATTAAACTCTCTCTCTCTTTACTTTCTTAAATTTGAATCCAAACATTCCCAATTTCCTCTCACTTTAAAAACACACCATCATCTTCCTCTCCAACTCGCTACTTCTCCGCTTGAAAGTGTCATTGTGATGTTGGCTCGGTTCACTCAGACAAAAAAACTACCGCTTTATATATCTTATATTGCCGGTATATATATATATATATATAATCACGGTGGTCTTTGATTGAGCCGTGCCAATATCTTAGTGTTCTTTCATTAATTTCTGTCACTATGCATAACCAGATCCATCTAAAAGGTAAGAGTGGATATATAACAAATGTTATTATCCTCAGTTCTGTTCTTTATTTCATTTGTTAACTTACAATTCTTCTTCTTTAAAAGAAAAAAAAAATTATTAGAAGTTTTTCAAATTATAATGTAACTCCAGAACCGCTAAACTTACTGCTTATTTATTGATAATATTGTTGTTTGTAAAGAAAATTTCAAAAATTAATATCGACTTTTCATTGGAGCATCTGTCTCATATTTATCTCTAACTGAAAGGGCGCCATGCACGTCACCGTGATAAATTCTTCTGTGTGTTTTATGTAACGGCTTTCATTTCGGTTGTTTACTTTTCATCTGTTATTTTTCCAGCCTAAACATGTTAATTAATTATTAATCCTGTTTCTAATTGAAAACAGGGTTAAATATATAACTTCCTTACAATGGAAATATGCATGAAAATATGGTTTAATTAACTTGTCTTGGGTTTAATTCTAAAAAATTATTGCTTAAAATAACATTTATACATTGATTGAATATATTCTCATCTTATATACTTAATCAATGTATAAATGTTATAGGTCTTATTGATTTTATGATACATAACTTATACACATTCTGTTTTGTGTAGACAAAAACCTTTATCATAACACAAAAATAATATTTCATCTATCAAATTCTATGTCTACCTATTTATTTTCATTTATTTTTATTTTTTATATACTGAAAATATTGAAAGGAAAATCGGTGTGCATCAAGTACTAAATTGTTATCAAGGAGACACTCAATTATTTACTAAATTTCCTAATTCAATAGTTAAATATTACTATTTTCATGTTGTCCTTACTGTTCAAAAGTCAGGTTGAATTTATGGAAAATTATTACATACATTAATTTAATGAGATAATAATATATAAAATATAAAAATATATTAATATTTTTTAATTGAATAAAAATAAATAAAAAAATTATGTTAGCTAAAATATTTTATGCGATTAACTTTTATACTTAAATATGATTGGGGAGGGTTTAGTCTTATATTATTAAATTAAATTGAATCGATTTGAATTAAGGATAAAAAAAAAATTATTTTTTTTTCATAACAATTATTATTTAAGATTTCAAATAAAAATATCTAAATGAGAATTAAAATTATATTGAATTAATAAAATATATTATGTTATGAAAAATAAATAAAATAAAAATAATAATAATAATAAGAATATAAAAAATAGAGTTTTCTATTATTTTGTTTTTGTGTGTATTACAAAATAATATGAATTCTTATTTATAAAATTTATTTTCATCATTGTTTATAATATATAAACTCATTATAAATTATAACATAAATGGTGTAATAAAATTAAACTTAAATATAAAAATTTATGAGTAGTGGGATAGATGAATGAACATTCACATTTATCTATATATTTATAATACTCTCTTGGATGTATATCTTTATAAAAAATATGTTTCATTAAAATCTTACTAATAAAAATTCAGTGGGAAAAAAAATTCAGTAGGAAAAAAATTAGTGAAAAAAAAGAGTACAATATTTTCGTATTATAAATAATACATTGTCTCATTAAAAATTTTATCAGAGTACAATATTCTCATATTGCAAATAATACAGTCTTATTAAAAACTTTATTAGAAAAATCTAATAAGATAAAATTTTTTGTTAAGAAAAAAAATACAATACTAAACTCTCTCTATTTGCAATATCACTAAATATCTTTAATATATTGCATTTTAATATTATGAATTAATATTTTGAATATTATATTAGAAAATATTTTAATGAACAAATATGCGAAATTGTAACTTGACCCAATTTGTTAATACTAATTTTATCATTATTTTATAGATATGAAAAAATAATATCAGACTTTATATTATTAATAAGATGCATTTAGTGTGCTTCTTGCACTAAAATATGGTATTTCAGAATAAAAAATTTATTCATTATCTTATTGAGACTATAAAAAATTCTCATTCAAATTAAGTGATTGAATAACCATTAGACTATTCAATATAAATGTGTTTTGTATATAAGATTATAAAGAAATTTTTTGTGTATAAGTTAATTGTTAAATAAAAATTTCTTTTGTCAAATGTTTGTAATAGAGACAAAATTTTATTTTTTTAAAATAATTTATCTCAAATTATTTTTTTAAATAACATGTTACTTTTGGAAGTTTTTCAAAAATTTCAATAATATTCAAATTATCAATATATACAATAATTATGACAAATTTATATACAAATTTTTTTATAATATTGCTTTTTATATTCTATTTTACCATATGAGTCCAAATTATTTTAATTCATACAAAGATCTTTGTAATTTAATTGAATAAATTTCTCGAAAACTTAAATTATATTTTTCTAGCATTTTAAATCTTTTAAGAATTTTCATATAAATATCATTATCAATTGAGTCATATAAATAAGTTGTAATTACATTTATTAGATGCATATCAAGTTTTTCATATATTACTATATTAATAAAATATTAAAATATTATTACATCCACCAGAAAATAGTATATCTCTTCATAATTGATTTCAGATTTTTATAAACAATTTTGTTTAGTAAATATTGCTTTATATTTTATAATTTTATTTTTCTCATTTATTTTTCGCACAAAAATCTATTTATATCTAACAGTTTTACACCTTCTAATATTTGAATCATTAGTCCAAAAACCTTATACTTTTTAAGAGAATCCAACTATACTTGTATTATATCTTTCCATTTTGATCAATCAATTCTATTTCAACATTATTAAACAGATCGTGATTCAAAATCTACATTTTCATTTATAAAAATATGTTACACCATATATAAAATAGTAGTCAACAATCATTTCATTTCGGTTTTATATTTTTTAATAACTAACATAATTTATTAATATCTCTTTATTTTTACTAATTTCAAGTACTTGTATTTTTTTAGAAAGTGTATCTATGGTAGTATCTGCATTTTAAATAAAATTATCTTTATTATTTATTATTTTTCTCTTTCAATGACTTTTATCCTTATAATCAATAGCTTTTCATAGTTTAAGCGTATTTGAGATTTATTAATATTAATAAATTATCATTCTAGGCTGACAATACAAATTAAAATATTAATGGCTGTTATATGAGATTTTGTTACTCATTTTAAATTAGCAAGTGTATTCGGCAATTAATTTGCTAATTTTTGTAGATAAATTAATTTATAAACTTCTTGTTCATATTGTTTTGTATTTCTTAACTTTTATTATCTCTTCCTAATGCTGAAAATATTATTTTATCAAATGACAATTTGCAAATCGAACAATAAATATATTACTCTTAATGAATTAAAATATTTAATTATTGAGAAAAATTTATATTCAACTTATAATTCTAATATTTTTTAAGAACTCATTTTAGTGCATTGTGGTGAAATAATTAGGATATATACCATACATTAAAAAAAAATTTAGATGAGAAATATCTGGCTTTTGACCAAAATCCAATTGATTGATTTGAAAAATCTTCTAATTCTTCAATGGATTCCAACGTAAATTTTCAATATTTTTTTTCATTATTTTTAAACCAAGATAATCTGATTTATCATTTCAAATAATACAAATATTTAGATATGTAAACTTCTGATTTACTATTAGATTTTTTTCAATTTTATTAATTTTTGTATAATATAAATAAAAGAAAATAATATAAAAATTTTCACTATATTTTTCTATCATAAATAATACTTGTAATATGAAGGTATTATTAATTTCTCTTATTTACTGTCTCAATATAATATTCACTATTGTGAATATTTTAAAAAACTTAATAAACTTCTATGAGACTTTGGAGAAAATAATTTATTTTGTATAATAAATTTTGTTCCTTTTATGATAATATATTGGCTCTTCTGGAGCTTTCAATTATTTTTTATTTTACCATAAATAATTTTCTCATCCATTTTTAAATAAGAAAAATATTTGACATTTTTAAAATTATACGAGTTATCGCACTATTCACAGTATATGTATTGAAATCAATTCTCCCTTTCAAATATTTTTAAAAAATTATCTGTCACATCAATGTGAGCAATATTTATATGATCATAATTAAGGTCATCATTATTAGAGATAAAATTTATCTTCACATTTTTTATCTCGTTTTGCGATACTTGATAAATATCAATAAAATATTTTATCATACGACAAATATGTGATCAATTTTTTTTTTCATATCATATCGATAATAATTACTTTGAAAATTTTTGACCACCTTTACTATTTTTATTTCTGTATAATTTTATCATACTTATAGTGGTAATAAATATTCTTATAATATTTATTTATTCTTATGAAAAAAATAATTATTATATATTTATCTTTAAATTATATAATATTATTGTTATATATTACCACATTCACTTTAGGGAATAAGATAAAACTAATAAGATGTGTTTCATAAATTTTTCACTAACAAATTATTATTTTATTCAGTTAAGTTTGACTACATTCATTTTAGGAAATGAGATTAAACCATAAGGTATAAAGTTAATTCATAATATTTTCTCAATTTTTTTATTGATATTGCTACTGCAGAAATATATTCAATATATGAAAAATATTATAATGTCATTATTTGTAAATATTCTTCACACATTAAAAGTAAATTTTAACAAAAAATCAACATATTTAAAATAAAAGAATAACTTTACAATATTAAAGTAAATAAATTCACTATTATTATCAATATATAATTAAATTAAAAAAAATTATAATAATTATTCTTTTTTTTTTTCATTTATACTTTTATAAGATAACAAATATAAATCATTTCTTTTTATTTCAAATTATATTTTAATAAATATAAAATATTATAATCTATAAAAAAATAAATATCAAAATTAGAGTAGAAATTTTTTATGTTGGATATAAATTGAAAAGTAAAATGATAATTTATAAAAATAAAATTTACTTACTCAAATATCTGAATTAGAATATTATCAAGAGAAAAAAATTTAAATCTCAAATACTTAAATAAAAATATTATCAAGAGAAATTTTTTTATACCTTTTGAATAAAAAAGCTATCAAATATGTTATGCAGAATAAAATTTGATATTATAAGAACAAAAGAATTTTGATCTATCTATTAATAAATTTTTTTTTAAAACATATAAATATAATATTATTATCAATCAAAACCAATGAGACATTAATTATAAATATAAAGTCAATAACAATATAATATTTTTCTATAAGAATAATAAACTAATATATTTTAATATATTTTCATAAATATAAATAATTTATTAAGATAGTAAAATAAATAAGATGTATGAAATTAATATTTTAAGAATAAATAAATTTACTTATTTAATTGTTTAAAAATAAAAAATTATGCTGTATTATGAAAAATAAATAAAATAAAAATAATAATAATAATAAGGATATAGAAAAGATAATTTTTTATTATTTTTTTGTGTGTATAGAGTTTATTTTCATCATAAATTATAATATATAAACTTATTATAAATTATAATATAAATAATGTAATAAAATTAAATTTAAATATAAAATATTATAAATAGTGAGATAAATAAATAGATATTTATATTTATATATATATTTATTACAGATTCAGATTTCAAATTTATTATTCTCAAATTTGAATCACTGTATCCGCTAAAAATTCAACATGGTCGGACCCATGTATAATTAGGCCTAGTTATCATGGCTTAACCTACCTCTCCATTTTGGTCATTAATTACTTGTACATGCCTTAATTTCTCTTTCTCTAGTGGGTAGCGAAATCAAGACAACTCTGTACATTGCTTTTAAATGATTATGTTTATTTTTGGGCATGAAAATAAATTAAAGTCATGTTTGTTTGGAGGAAATTGAATGAAAAATTTAAAAATTTTAATTATTTGATTAGTAAAAAAAAATAAAATTTATAAATTATTTAAATTTATCATCCATCATAATTTATTATTTTTAAAATTTTTAAAATTCTATATGAAATTTTGAAAAATTTATATTTTAATTAATAAAGAATTTTATAAATTATTTATTTATTATAAAAATATCAATAAATTTTATAAATTTTATTTTTATTTTAAACAAGTAAAATTTTAATAAATTTTTTAGATTTTAAAACTCTCAGTTCAGATTTTGTCTAAAAAGTTTGTTGAGATAGTAAATGTGAGAAGTAAAGAGCTTTTAATAAGAAAGATAAAATTAGGGTGAGGAAGTAGACATTATTTACAAGAATGACTGCTATCACTTAAAGCACTCAGACAAAGATTCCCTCATTAAATTATCCAAATTCGCGTGCATGTTCTTTCTATTTAGTATTTACTGCCATATTTACTCCTCTCTTACAATTTAATTTCCCATGGAGAGATTTGCTAATCGGCACCTACACTCAATAATAATTTTTTTTTTTAAATTTCCAAACAGCAAGTCACACAACAAGTTGGTTGAATTATGGGATATATAGAGTTTATATATTGAGAAATTCCCTTAAAACTATTCGTCTTTTATGTTTTAGGAATGAAGATACAAGTGTCATCATTTGCAATATGTTAAAGCTTTGCCTGGAAGTCATATTATAAATATAGCCTCATAGACTTTTAAGCTTTTAAATGTAAGAAAAATCTATTATTAAATAACTTAGTATCATCACATCCTGTTTGAGTTACAATATCAGTTCTTGATGAATTTAATCAAGTTTTCGTTTTGTCTATAATTTATATGAAGTTTCTTCTATAATACTATATATAGAATCATGCTTGTCTTTTACGGGGTGTTTGATAGAACAATTGTTAAATATGCGATTGGTGTAAAAGTGTGATTGTTAAATCACCAATCGCTAAAAACAGCTTAAAACTGCTTATGAAATTTATCGATTAAAAATAAATTTTATTATAATCAGAATTTTTAGTTGACCAATCAAACAATATAAATTTTTTTAATTGACAATACGTATATTGACAATCGGCAATTATGAGTGTTTAGTTGACAAACCAAACAGTCCCTATATATTTTAACATTGACTTCTTAATTAATAAATCAAAATTAAAACTCAATTGATTAATCAGTCTGATCATGTTTTCTATGTGATTGAAAATGTAATTAAATTGATGTTTTTTGTTTTAGTTGACAACTCTAAAAATTCAATTTAAAATTAGAAATTTATTTAAGAAATGAAAGAAGTCACGGTTTGAATTTCTTAATTAATACCAAAGGTATTTTTTTTTTCTTTACATCGTACACACTAACCAGTAATCACTTTCTATATTTTGGCACAAAGTTATCATTTTATTGATTCTCTTATTTCAAAACTCACAAACTCCTCATACGTAGTTGATGAAGCCAATTTTACAATTGTCCATTCAATCTGTTGTTTGTTCCCTTGTCTATAGATAGAGATAGTAGTCCTTATTCTCCTGACTAATAATGAATTGTTTGCAAGTCGCAACAGAAGTGAATTCTCAGGTGGTTGAACACATGTTCAAGTTTGACAAACCACGTGGATAAGGGGGCGGAAAATACAAATACAAGGCACGAGCATGAAACAAGAGGAAATTCGTGTGGGTTGCCCTTGCTGCTAGCCAACAGCTCGGAATCATTATGAAAAAACTAAAGAAAAAGGCAAAGGAGGATCCACAGCCAATTATTGATGTTATAAAGTTATTGTTGATACCACTACAATAGTCAGTTATTCTCGTTAGCGAGATATTCCGAGTTTCAAGGCTTAATTATATGATGTGTTTATAAATTTAATTATAAAATTTCAATTTCTTTAATCTATATTGTTTTTGACAAATTAAAATTTGTAATTGCATCCAATAATAAATCTCACCTCAAGAAACAACACAAATTGAAATTTATACCAATAGCACATAAAAAAGATTGAAACATCATTCAATTAGCAATTAAATTAAATTAAAATATTTCCTTTTGAACTAATTATGAATAAATTTGTAATAAGATAAAAATTATGATTAAGCAAAGCATTCAATTGTAAAACTTTTTCAAACAAAATGATGTTAAAATTAAAAATTCTGATTTAATTTCATTGACAGTATAAATTTATTGTCTTAATTTTTTATTTCATATATTATTATTTTTTTAAATATTTTAACAGTTAATATTTTTTTTTTTAATTGATGAAATATCGTATAAAGAGAAGCATCCGGACTGTTTGGTCAAAATCACCATGGAAACTCTAAACTCATCTGCTGCCATCGTTTCTTCTTTGTCTTCTTCTCTATCGTTCTCTTCACACAAGAGAAAGGATTCGACTATCAGACTTCTCCGATTCCATACTTCTTCCAAAAGTAAGTTGTTTCCCTTCCTTCTCTTGTATCTAATTTCTATTCTCTACTGTTCATTTTGTTTCATATAATTACTCTTATCATTCAGAGAATGAAAACGAATCTGATCTCTGATCTGACTCTAACGATTCAAGCATCATCCCCTTCTTCAACAATCCCACTCTGTCCAAGGTGAATTTACAGTTTCATTTCAATCCATTTTGTTACTCTTTTAATTTAATTTCTGTGTCAAATTGGTAATATATTATTCTGTTTTGGCGATTTTGGGTAATAAACACTATTAGGATGCCGCGATGGGATTGGTTCTGAGCGCTGCTTCTGTCAGAGGCTGGACTACAGGTTCCGGCATGGAAGGGCCCTCGGTACCCGCCGGAGCCGATCAATCATCCAATACGGAGAAGGTTTCGACCCTACCGTGGTCTCTCTTCACCAAATCGCCACGCAGGAGAATGTGCGTTGCCTTCACCTGCAATATTTGCGGTCAAAGGACCACTCGTGCTATTAATCAGCACGCCTATACCGATGCCACCGTTTTTGTTCTGGTGACTTTATCTCTCTAATAGAGGTTTTGAATTTCTCCTTTTTTTTTTTTTTTTTTTTTTATTAAGTTTAATTTTTTACTTGGCATATATATCTTTGTTTCGTAGTGCTGTGGATGCAATATATTTCATAAGCTGGTGGATAATTTGAACCTGTTTCACGAGATGAAGTACTATGTGAACCCGAGCTTCAATTATAGAGATGCAAGATGGGATGGTGGATTCGAATTGTTTGATTTGGATGATGATGATAGAAATGATGCATTGCCAATCTAAGGAGGTGAAACGTTGGATTTTACAATGTAAATTCATTTCTTATACTGGAACTGATTTGCATCTTGATTGTATATAGTCTCTTACTTCTCATTTAATTGGTTTGCTGGTGCATTTATTAAGTCTTGATTCACTTTCTCATGCTTTTTTAGTGGATGTTCACAATGGAAACATGGAACAGTGCTTACATGATAATAAGAATTCTGGTGTGGTGTTGTTGATGGAATTTAGGAAGTAACTGTACAAGTTATGATGGACTATTTTCCACACTTTTATCAAAAGATCAGTTTGTGTTACTGATATTTTTTACTTTTCTTGGAGTTGGCTCTAGAACTTACTTATTGCTCTCTGCAAATAAAGGGTAGCCTTTGTTATTGTGTAAAAATTGGATGAACACAGGAAACAAAAGTCTTGTTGAGATGATTATCTTGATACATTTTTCTAAAGTTCATAGGGGTCTCTCAAATTTGCATTTGGTGGAAAAGTATATCCTTCGTGCGGGTGTTAATGCATGTAGACTTGGATGTTCGGACAACTTGATCATAAGAACATACACGATAGAATAGGTCACCTCGCAGGAATTTGTTCCTGATTGATAGTTTGCTGTTTTGCAATCTTATCCTTGAATATAATCTTTTGAACCTTGTTTATTTTGATTAATGAATTAGAATGAAATGCAAATAAGAATTTTGTAGCCATGCCTGGTCAATGGGCTTTTGAATAGAAGTTAAATAAAGATGGCATATTATTTATTTTAACTACCATTGTTAGCCAACTGATTCAGATTAATGTTGCTACTGATACAAGTACACTGTGGTTGGAAAATAACGTTATTAGAGGAACTGTTTGCTATTCTTCAATGTTAATGCCCGGTTTACATGCCAATGGCTGTTGCCATTGGCGCTCTCCCCTATGGTTGCCATGGATAAAATATCTAGTAGAGAAATGTCAGCTGTACCACATATTTGCAAGGTTTTAGAGAGTTCGATGGAACAAGATGATAGGGACATAAATAATTGCATTTGTGGAGGAGAAAAACACAGAACTCCATTTCTAAGATATGGTACCCTAGTTATTTTCATACCCCCAACTAATTGGGGTACAGTATAAAAGAAAGCGTGGCTTATAAAAAAATTAACTTTACTAATTGCAATTGTTTTCATTTTTCCCTCTTTAAGATCTTAGAAAATAGATAAATAAATAAAAAAAAAGAGATTTTTATATATTTCTTTATTTTTAACATGTATGTGAGGTTGTAATTTTAACGCTCACTTATCTATAGTTGGATCCATAAGCAACATGATTCCTAGTCCAAATGTTTGCAAGGGGGATATTTGTTCCTGAGATTGCAATCTGGGAGACTAAGACCAGGCCTGAATTGTGTTTATAGGTTGTGTTGGAGTCGGATTGACATTGCTCGTTACACAATAAATATCAATATAAGTATATGACATGATTAATTTATTATGTCAAAAATTTAAATATAAATATAATAATTTAATTAATAGATAATACGTTATAATATGAATAATAAATTTAAAATTTTAAATTAATTAATTTTTTATTTTAATATTTAAAAATTATTAAATTTATTAAAATAATTTCTATTAATTTTTATTATTATATAAAATATAATTAAATATAAATTTATAAAAAATATTAAAAGAAATATTTACATATAAATTTTTTATAAATCATAATTATATTCAATTAAATATATTAATATAATATTATATATGAATTTTAACGAGTTAAATATATTATTTTCGGGTTAATAAGTCAATATAAATATGATACGATTATTTTTATATTATAATCAAGTTGACATAAAATTGAGACTAATAATATAATTCTTAATTTAAATTCATTAATTTTATATTAAATTCATATAATTTATGGTATCATACCTAATATTACAGGCGCTGGCCTGAACACAAAATTTTCCACGTGGAAGAACTATTCCAGTTCCACTAATTTATGGTACTTTACCCCTTTCACATTCTCCATCTCACCTCTTCAAAATTAGAAAACATCCAAAGCCACGTCATGAGAACATCCAAGCTGGCCAATAAGATCAACCCTCAGAAGATAACCTCATTCTCTCTGCCCATTCATTATCCAATCCAACATTTTGCATCCCAAAAATTTGAACCACACAAAAAAGGAACAGCATCTCAGCCTTACCCTCTCTTAATCACTATTAAAATCCATCCTCCCTCTTTGCTTCTCCATTTGATTACTTCTAACAAGGCACACCAGCAAAAAATCTTAACCTTTAATTTCAAGAATGGCTACCCTCACCTCTGCTGCTGTTGCCATCCCACCTTTCACTGGTCTTAAGGCAACCAGTCGCACTACTGCCAAAGTAAATGCCAATGTTAAGGTCACAGCCTCTGCAGTCCCAAGACTTGGTGTCAAGGCTTCAATGAAGGATGTGGGTGTTGCTGTTGTGGCTACCGCCGCAAGTGCAATTCTTGCTAGCAATGCCATGGCCTTTGAGGTTTTGCTTGGAAGTGATGATGGTGGATTGGCTTTTGTTCCCAATGAATTTTCCGTACCTTCTGGAGAAACTATCGTGTTCAAGAACAATGCTGGGTTCCCACACAATGTCATCTTCGACGAGGATGAGATTCCAGCTGGAGTTGATGCATCTCAAATTTCCATGAACGAAGAGGATTTACTCAATGCAGGAGGAGAGACTTACAAAGTTACTTTGACTAAAGCAGGAAGTTATGGTTTCTACTGTTCACCTCACCAGGGAGCTGGCATGGTGGGAAAAGTGACCGTTAATTAAATTCAGACTGTTTTTCTCATCTCATACTCCTTTTCTTGTTTATTTTTCTGTGGTGTAGGAGAGTTGATAAAATCTTAATGGTGAGGATGATGAGAATAAATGTATGGAATGATCCCAATTCGTATAATGCCTGTGATTTTCACTGTAATTGTTTAACATTGTAATTTTGTGCAAGTCCTCGTTTTATTTATTCATTTGTATGCCCTTTTGTTTACAATTGTTTTTCTATTTTCGGCTTTTGTTGCCACAGAATGATATAAACTAGGAAAACTCTGGCCAAAGAAAAACATAAGGAGAAAAAATAAATATTAAAAAAAAAAAACATATTTTTGAAGCTCGTACTCCAAATTTTAGATGTTGAACTCATCAATTATAATCTTTGTATTCCCATCATTTTCTTGAAACTCGAGTTGAGAAATACTACAATGACATTATGTTCTGTACAACAGATTGGCAATATCAGTAGCAGCTCAGATTAAAGTTCATTAGAGACTTCCAAAAGCCTCTTTGTAGTCTCTCCCAGGAGTAAGAAAATTCCATGTGAAACTTGAAACAGAAACCTGTACTTGTTATGTAGTTAATGCATCAGGAAGGGTTGTCCGACCTCCTATCACCTTCCCACCGACATCTGGGAAATTCTCTTGTCCAGGCAAGGGGCATACTTTTCCATTGCTATCTACTTCCAAAGGGTATTTAAGAAGGAACCCCTGCAATGGTGAACATTCCTCGTTTGTGAACCTCCTCCAGTTATCTTCAGCAATCATGTTCACAGTCTTCACACAATCCAAAGTTTCAGGCTCGTCAAACACTCTATCAACCAATCCCAAGTGTTCTGCCCAGAGTGACATTCTGTAACCATATACCTGAAGATGCATCATAAGTTTTAATTAGCTTGCTTTTGTTAAAATCTAAAAAGCAAATCTAAAAAAAGATTTGACTTGCACATGCAGCAACAGAAAGTAATCTGCAACCTCTGGCTTACCCCACAATGAAGCAATGAAGCAAAAGCAAGCATCATATCAGATTTTAGGGGCACAAACCTGGCCTCGTGGATGTCTCTTCTTGTTGCCCCAAGTGTAGTTGGGCTGGTATGCACCCATTGCTATCTCAGTATCTCTTGAACCAGCCATAGACCGTTGATTAATATTGGCAGACCCCAATATTACATATTCATCATCCACAATCATTCCTTTGGCATGTACATAAATCATAAAACGCTGGTATTTTTGAGAGTCTGAAACCTGAAAATCGTTATATGGTAAAATTGTCACATCTACATTTTGCATTTCAAAAGAGTGCAAAACATGCAATTTTCGTTTTTTGGGGAAAAAAAGAGAGAACATCCAGCAAGCAGGTTCTATTATATTCCTTCCCTAAAAGTTCTTAATATCCTTCAGCAAACCTAAATTATGACAAATGAATAACATAGGAAAGTACAAACTCTGTACAATTTAAGCCAAAATAGTGATTATAATATGAATTTGAATTCTACTGTCAGAATTAATAACCATCAGATGAATTATCAATATATTCCAAAAAGCACAGGTACCAGAAGGTAGTGACCATGGTGAAGGCAAGAATTTTTCTTGTTTGCTGAGCCATAATCTTACTCTTCTGCCTGTTATTTGATTATATTCATTTCCTTTCCCTGTTTTGAGAAGTTTATATCTTCTCTTAGGAGTTTACATTGTTTCAAAAATGTCTATCTATTGAAACTAATGAAGAAATCTATACCAAAATTAGAACAAAGCAGAGAACCCAATCTAGTTCCTGAGCTGGGAACTTATTTGGCAAAACGTTATTAGTTTACAAAGTATTGTATGATGCTTGGGAGGAGTGATCATAAATCTAAAGTGGAAACAAGTAACAAAAACTACCCTTGGTTATCTTAAGACCTAACTGAACCAACTAAAACAAACAAATCACCTGGACCTAATATTCTAAACTAACAAATCTACACAATTAATATATTAAGAAGAAAATATGTTCCATATAACATGATTACCGCTTCTCCAGAACTGGGAGATTTATCACTTATATCCAATATTTCTTTTGGAAGTTCTTCCCGATTGCCTAGACAATAAAAATTTAAGTAGTCTTGCGGGTGCGAATTTTCAAGATTCATGGATTTCAGTTCCTTTGCTCTGATTTCATACATCATTTGCATTGTCTGTCCCTGTAAAAACAAGAAAAAATGTCTGTTGCATGGCTAGAATACGTTCTGAAAATAATAGTCTTGATTTCTGCCATATGGAAATGAACCCAGGATGACCAAAAAGACTCAAGGTTCTGATTGGCTGATGCTGAAATTAACACAGGAATAATGGGTGAATTATGTATCTATCTGCTTTTTATCAGTACTGAAAGAATGAAGTGCAGTCAATTAATATTAATTTAATAATTTCACTAAAGAAATGCAGCTGAAAATCCTTATAGCTTCTTTGTCTTCACTTTTTATCATTCTCGATTTATACTTGAGAACTAACTGCATGTCATATTACCTGCCAAAAGAGAATTTCTTGCACAGAGACAGCAGTGGGAACACCCTCAGGCCACATTGGTATGACAATATAAACAGCAAATCTCTCCTTTGCTCTGATTTTACTAGCAATCTTCAATGCCAACTCCATAGGAATTAGATTATCAGCCCCTAACCATAACAAATAAAATAACTTTGAGGGACAAAAATTTATCTATAAGAGGTGACAGAATTTTTTTTCCAGAAAAGGCAAAATAAATATATAAGCAGAAGAAATTATCTGTTCATATTAGTTTACCATGAAAAAAGTAAAACAGATTATGCTAAAACCTGCATCTTTGTAAGTGGGCCACGCATATGATGAACCAATGAAATACTGATTCTCAATATATATAAAGTTTTGGGCAGATCTGATTGCCTGAATGTATGCTGTTTGAATGCTTTTATCGATCACCAGATTTTTAGCACAAACAAGATTCTGCTACAAAAGAAAATGCCACAAAATTTATCAAGTGAAACACAGTAAAGATCATGGTAAAATTGATGGACTGATATTACTGTATCAATACATTATTCTAGCATTATTTAACCTGAGCCTCAGCATGAAAAACATCTTTAGGAAACCCTTTCAAAGAATCTATAGACCGGAAAACCTGTCAATTTAGGAATCTAGTAAGATTATGTAACATCATTAAGAAAATGTAGAGAAGCTTTTCTTAGGAAGGAGCATAATAATTAACCTGAACATGCCAATTTTCAGGGTCATCCGAGTCACAAACCCATAATTTAGGATCATCAGTTGGAACTGACGGGCCAGGACTGAGTATCCAGGAAATCCGTTCCAATTTTATTAAAGAATCATCATGCCAATGCGTTACCCTTTTAAAACGTCGCCCGAACTCTGACCATTTTGAGGCTTTTTTCCACCGCTGCTCAAAGTTTGTAAGAAGATCATATGCAGCAGGACCTTCAATTTTGCAATGCCAATCATGCCACGGTTGTCGTGGACCCTTGGTTCCTGCCTATCATTTAAAGATGAAATGAGAAGAAACAGATTTTATTCTGTAAGAGCCAGAGATCTAAGAACAACACCATAAATGTAAAAGAAAATTAATCACTGCATAAGACAAGAATTCATACTGAATTGTTGCCAATGATGCAGTTCCATACCCTATATCACATTGGTCCTATGGTATCACTGTCCTTACCACTGAAGGTTATTCTCTACATCAGTCTCAAGGAACAAAAGGATCATGGCTAAAATAAATATTTATTTACCTTAATAAAGAAGGGAGTGGAAGTACACTTTATAGTTTACAGTGGAACAACTGACTCTACTTATTTTCCATTATAACCAGTAAAGAGCAAGGCCATTTCGAAATTCAATACCTAAATTTTTATGTATGTGAATCTTTTATGTTAAGAAGAATCACTGAACATAGAATAATTAAAACTCACAGAAAATGTTGGATTATGATAATCATCCTGAAATACAGTGTCAAGATCCCGAAACAACCGATGTTCAGGTGTATCATAGCGGCCATCACAAAGATCTAGACCTCCTATAAAGGCAGTTATCTTCCGATTATTACCAGACGCCTGTGAATCCACAATCACACATTTCTGATGATGCGTAAAGAGGGTTCCAACAACCTGAAGGGATGAAACAGAGAAAAATGTGAGCAAATCCTCTTTCTGATAAGAAAAGAGAGCACTGGTTGTTCCAGTTCATTTATTGGTGCCAAATCTAGAAGATATGCACATATTTGGAACTAAAAAACTTATCAAAACTAATTCCATTGAATTTATAGACATTGAAGAAGCTAGAGAAATAAATCATCACGCAGACAATGCCATGAAACCATTATGTACCATTTATTAGCTAGGATAATAGATTTAAATTCATGTCATTTTCAAATTAATGTTTAAGTAAGAGACTGTTCAAAGTTAGAGGCAAGGAATATATTTATTTCCAAAGAAACTGTCATTTAATCCAAGAATTTAATGGCCTAAGAATGAACTTCAAGCTTTCAGCATTATACCAAGACATGTTCTTTTGTCAATTTATATTTCTTTCATTAATCTGCAATGAATTAGTTAGAGAAAGTAAAAAAATTAAAATTAAAATAATAAGGGTGAATATGAATTAGTTAGAGAAAGTAAAAAAATTAAAATTAAAATAATAAGGGTGAATAGTAATTTTACAGAAAAAAGGAAGCTTTTTGTTTTTTGATATTAGCAAATTCATCTTTTAGCTCCTTTACCTTTCTAACAAGCTTATCACTAAACAAGAGAAAAGAGCAAGTCATAAAGATGAAAGCAAGAAGTAAAAAACTACATGTGCTTCTGTCTAAGCCCCAGAAAACAGCAAAAGCTACTATAAATAATGATATAAGCAGGCAACTGTTTTAATCAAAAGTATTATTTAAGCTAAGAATAACAAAAAATATGATATAACAAGAAATGGAACACTGTATAAGCATGCCTGTTGCTTGAAAGTGCTAAGCTTACTGCTGGCGTAACGCGGGGATAACACGCAGTTAACAGAAGAATGCTTGAAAAACTTGCGCGTTTCTTCATCATGCGTTTGCATCATTCCTGTCTGCATTCCAAATTCCATTCAAAATTAAACATATTATTAGGGACCTGTACAGCAAAAAAAAAATTACCCAAATTGCAACACATAATCCTGTTCCATTTGAAAACAAAATTCAAAAGAGAAAAAAAAAATTGCATTACCGTATTAATGAAGAACTTGCTATGAGAAGTCTTATCGTCCCAAACCAGCAACAGAACTCTAACACCTTCTTGCGATTTGTACTTCAGCAAATCCCCCAAATTCAAATTCCCACCGCTAGGCAAAGGCCTTGTGGGCTCTCTCACTAATTTCACCTTATGATAAATCGACCAACCCACTATGTACACCATGTGGTGCGCCTCTAGTATTGCGTGACAAATATCCTCCCAACATTTCTCGTGCCTAAATTCGTCACCATTCTCCAATTTAATCTCCTGCAACAGCGAGTCAGGCACGTGCGCATCCTGATAAAGCGTAACGGAGCTGCCATGCCGGACAGGGAAATAACAATTTTGAATACCGAAATTATTCGGAGTCGCGGCACTGCCGTATTGATACAACGGATTTTGCTGGCATTGTATGAATTTCATATCTATACGAACTGCCGAGTCTGGCTTCGGCGATTTCCCGTAAGGACCGATAATCGGAAACCATTCGCTTATCGTTTCGCCGGAAATGATCGTCTCAACCGGAACAGTTGCAATTCCAATCAAATCAGCGCCAAAAACGTCATTATCTTTGACGTGAAACTCCACGCAAGTGGCTGGATGAGCGACCGGAATATTAAAATGCTCATTCCAGAAGGGATTTTGTGTATTGGAAATGACACGTGTGCGAGCCACCGTCGCTCCAGCTAGACAAACCGTAACGTAAGGGTCGCTGGTGATGATTTTATGTTGGTGTTCGAGTTTGATCTCTTCAATGCAAGGTTTCCGGCACCTGTCAAAGGCTAATAAACACCGGCGAATATGCTCCGTCACCAAGTCCATGTTAGGTAACCGCCGAGCTTCAATGATCTTCAAATCAAGGTCACCGTAAATATATGCTCCGTTATCAAGAGTCTCTTCCACCATTTAACAAAGACAAACTGACATGCAAGGGCAAAAACAATTAAATGGATAGGGTCGATATGGATTAATGTGAGAGAGGAGGAAGTTGGCTATCAACGGAGCAACCGAAGAAACGACTGCGGATTGAAAAAGGAAATGAGTAATGAGGCGCAGTTAGACATAGAGCTTTTATTTCTTGGTTTCACCGGCGAAGAAAACTGAGAAAACTGCAGGCGATGAGGTTCTGCAACAGAAAGATAATGGGGCGTCTTATGAAACTGCTGGATGTTAATTTAATCATTGACAGCAATGCGTAAGACACGTGGATGGATATTAATGCATTGTTTTTTATTTTTTATTTTTGTATTAACTGTTAAACTAGCTCATTAAAGTGGAGATTTAAAACGTTGACCCCTCAGTTACAGTGGGTTGAGCTTTGACCCATGGCGAAATCCTTCAGCCTGTTAAAGGATGTCTAAATTAAAATTTATATTATTTTTATTTAAAAAGAAATAAATTAAATTAATATTTTTCTAACATTTATCATTAAATATTATTCATTTTAAATAAAATATAATTATAACATAATTATTTAAAATAAAATTAATATAAAAATGAACTGTATAAGAAAAAATAGAAATTTTTATAAAATTTTGAAATAAACTAAAATGGAACTGTTATAGATTAGATTAATCTTTATCGGAGTTTCCTTTTATATAGTTTCACTTTTATTTTATTATTAGATTTCATTAGTACCACTGAAAATTTCACAATCTGACATGAATTTTATTTAACAATAAAATAAAATTATAATCTAAAATGTAGGAGTATAAAGAAATGTTATTACAATGTCAATTAGATCTTGTCCATTAAAATGCATGGAATATTTGATAATGAAAAATGGGCACTGCAGGGACAATGCATGCATGTGGAGTCGGTGGGGTGATGACAATGCACTTTAGGAACTACTAGTTGATTTATTTGGATGGGTATTGGAAGCCTAACATGCATTGCCTTTCATTTCAATCCAACCTCAGAGGAGTAAATCAATTTTTCATTTTTTAACTAACAACTTACTGAAATGCTCTAGAAAATTGTAAAATTTATAAAATAAGTAAAAAAAAATTTATCTCAATAAAAAAAATTAAATTTTATATGATTTTAAATAATATAATATAATTAATAAGAATGCACATTGCCAATTTTTTGCTTAATTTTGGGGGGGAAAAGTTTCTTAAGATGGTGGCATGCGTTTGCCTGTATGGATTAATCAATGTGAAGATATTTAATTTGGCCCAAAAAAAAAAAAAAAAAAAACAGAGAGAAGAAATACACATTCATAAGCTTTAAGGGCACAACTCCTTAGTCCTTCCTAGACAGAACTTCAGTCACCACTAAATCATACATTTAACAAACCATTGATGAATTAAAAGAAGGCAGGATTAAAAAATATTGTTTCTTGCAAAATCATTGCCTAAATTACAGAGAGCTTTTCTATTTCTTGTCACACCTGACTAACAACATGAACTACCAAAAGAACATATAACTGATAAAACATGGACCAACAAACTCCACCGCAGTAATCACTGATCCACTTCCACACAATTTAGACTCTGACATCTTGATCCTCGTCTGCTCAATGCTACTTCATTGAGATAAACTCGCTACCTATATCATCAAAAGGATTTAAAACCTTATGGCTAGTGCTAGGTATCAAGTCCAGAGTTTCTACTACCACCCCTAACACAGAAAGCATCTCTTCTAGTTTGAGCCACCCTTATCATGATTAGGCATCCACATGAATGCAATTACTGACCCTCTCATTTGAAATTGGAGGGGCCACCCTTATCATCATACTCTGAATCAAGGCTATCATCTACATAACACAATAAAGAAGCGTACAAAAGATCATTAAATAATGAACAAAAGGTATAAATCTGATAGCAATAAGCAAAGATGATATAGTCTTTAAATTTAATAACAAATTCATGTATTCATGCAGATAACTAGAACTCACATATATTAACAATGTAGACAGGGGAGGGTCATTTATCATATGCAGCCCTTCCCTGCTTTTTTATGGAGAGATTGTTCTCAGGATTTAAACCTGTTACCTTATTGTTGTACTAGAGCTAATAAAGGTAATGCCTCTAGGCTAGAGGAAGATGAATTCCAAGGTTTTTCCTCTTAATTTTATAAGATGCCCATTCACACTAAGATGCAGGTGAAGTTTCAAAAACTGAGCTTACAGGACCAAGAATTAGGTGGTGCCTAACAGTATACCAGTTTGGGCATCTGTCAAATTTATGGCCAGGTTTCTTTTGGCAGGCTGGTCCTATATAGACCACTACCACTTTAGACCTTTATGTAATATTAGGAAGGTTAAAATTTACAGATTGCAAGCACAGCTTATTTAGGAAAATGGATAGCTAGCAAGTTACCAAACAAAAGGCTGCAACATTTATCCTCAGAATAATGTACGAGTACTTACCGATGCAAATCCAACGCACATAATACTGAAACCAGGGAAATGAAATGGTGCTCTTTCAGATAGAAACAAAGCTGGAAAACAATTTAGCCTTGTTAGTATCGACTTCTGGGCCTGATAATATATCATTCTAAATTTCCAATCACCTGTTAAAGGAGAGAACACCAAGGGAGATATAACATTTGCAAAGGAACCAATGCCTGAAATGCATCCTTGAGCCTTCCCCTGGAAAAAGTGAAAAATTATATACAATAAAATCATGACAGACGAGACTGCAGAAAAAAATGCAGGAGACACGGGAAATTAAGCTTAAAATGGGGCACTTCAAGCATCTTGAGATAGCTTTCTTTTTGTGAGTAAAATCTATTAATTTTTCTTCTCTCCTTGTCTGTCAGCTTGATCAGAAAATATAATTTAGTTTGTTTTATAAACAAATCTTGTACTGGGATCAATAAAACTTTTAACATTCTAATCCAAACATACTGTTGAAGATTGAAACACGATCAATCAACCAGAATAATGAAGCCACATAACAAGAATTCAAATTCTACCTGCTCACATGCCCCAACTTGCCTTGACACAATGGTCCGCATCTGCAAATCATTTTTAAGAAGTTGTTCAGAAATTATTACTTGAACAACTAGTATGAACTTTTTGATAAGAAGTGAAGGAAGAAACTCACACACGGGTGTGAAAACACGAACAAAAGGGAAAGCATAGCAGCAACATAAGGGACCTATCAGCTTTTGAAATGTTAGCAACTAAGACATAATATAAGTTAAAGCATAGAACAAAAGGAAGAAGCTTGCTGTTGCCAGGTAAGTTGCAAAGACATACCCAGACAGCCCACGCAATGCTGTAAAGAAACATCTGCACAGAAAGCCATAATCACTCAACCAATATACTTACTATAATTACATTTATTAGGATTTAAGAAGCTCAGAGTGAAACTACTCAAAACGTGAATCTGAAATAACAGCAATGATACTATTCACAAGAAACGAAGAAGGAAACTAAGGTGATTACAATATGAAAAGATGAAAAATAATATAAAACAAGGTACATACATGTGCACATGTAAAAAAGAGCCCTATTGAAAGCAATCTCCCCTCTCCTAAAGCAGGAACCAGTATGGGCATGAGAAGCAACTGCAAGGCCACTTCAACTTTCAGATCAACAGAAAGCGAATGCAGAAATACACTGTAAAAAGAGAAAGGGTGGGTGGGTGGGGTGGGATGTGTAGAGGAAAAAGACCACAAGAATATTATACCTGTGAAATGGTCCCAGCAATCCCAGAAATTACCATTAAGTCAGCAAACTGATTCTTACTAAAGTGAAATTGTGCCTTTAAGTAGTACTGCAGGGCGGAAAAACAGAATTTCAAAGCCTTGCTCTACATAAATATGCAAAATTTGGTTCTGTTTAAGATTTCCCTGAGTCACCACTTATCTTTTAGGTGATTTTCTAAAAACAACAAATTGATTTACATTTATGTGAAACCTCCTACTGGAACCCTCAACTCACAACTCTATCACTAGGGATTATTTGCCTCTGAATCCTAGGTGCACTGTGATACACCATCAGGCCATTACAATGGGGGATCACATAAAGCATATTTTCAGATTTAAAAAGTCCCTTGATAAGCCACAACATTCATATCATATACTCTAAAATTATGAAATTAATGCTGAACTATGGCCTATTCCTACAAGTGCAGGTCTAATATGTGTGAAGTTAGGGAGGCACCAATAATGAAGCATGAAGGCCAACATCTGAAAGATTGATGAAAAATGCAACAACAGTAGCTTGCGAGAACGTAACACTGCAAATAAACATATATATAAAAAATTATTTAAAACAAAAATTAAAGATTAGTTAATATTATGGGAAATTAAGTGCTAAGAACAGATCAATTTATAAAAATTATAATTTTGAATTTAAAGTTTAGAAAGATCCACTAACCTGCTTTTGAGCAAGCAGAGTGTATCTTCCAAGGAAGGCAACGATTTGAAAATAGGAACATTCTTACTCGAATTTTCAATCGCATCAACTTTACTCGTTCCATTAGAGAATATTGGCGTAGAAAGTTTTTTATCAACAATTGAATCCTGAAGGAAAATCCTCATGTACACTATGGCCACGATTGCCACTGAGGCTGCAACCTAATTAATACATTGATTACCCGAAAATCAAAGATCTTCAGTTGCGATTTATTAAGATAGAACTATAAAATTAATGTGGATAGAGAGAGAAATGAAAGAGACCTGAAAAGTGGAGGCAGTAGAGAGGAAACGAGTAGAGAGTGTTCCACAAACGAACGCCGATGATCCAACCCCTGAAAGGATTCCAAATGCCGATGCTCGCCGCCCCTCAGGTACATTGTCCGCCTGACAAATAATTTCCCAAACAAAACGAAAACGACAGTGAAAATGGTTCAAGGTTTGGATGTTGGAGGGAAAAATGGCGCGTTTTAAACAACTTTTAATTGGGTTTGTTTAGAATTCGAACCCATTCCTGTGGTTTTCCTAATCCTGCTTTCTACAGGGCCCAAAACAATGCAATACACATTAGGTTTTTAAGCGTTAAAGAGTTTATGGGCCAATATAAGATTGTGAAAGTAATTTTCACACCAAAGTCACCATGCCCAAGGTTTTTTCCTTTTTTCTTTTTAACAAACAATTAAAAGAAGAAGAAGAAGGTAGGCTTACCACATAGGCGAGAGCAAGGCAATGGACGCTTCCTTCACAAACCATGGCAGTTAATGTCTTGAGCACATAATATGCGTAGAAGAAGTATCTTGTTCTGTTGTATGCCAATGTGGCTGCAATCATATTTTAGTATGCAGAGTAATAAACATCACCCATTCAATCTTTCACTCAAAAAAAAAAAAAAAAGAATAGACTATGCTTTTTTTATGATTTAAATTAAAATGAAGGGGACTCGAATTTAAAATCTTATCTAAATTAAAATATGTATCTATTTCTAATAATCAGTTGAAATTAACTAATTATCAAAGCTCCAATATGACATAATAGAAGTAAATGATTCCTTGCATATTTCAAATGGGGACGATAATGTTGAGGCCCACAAATGGGAATCAACAAAACAAAACGGAACCAGAGCTTCTTCAGATAGAAATCCATGGACCAGCTGATTTGCTAATCCATTTCATATATAATCAAATTAAAACTAATGACTGACTGACCAACTATTCCATTGACATTCACAGCCTAAATTGGTAAAAAGTATATGCAATTAATTAAAGATAAAGCTAAAAATTAAGTTGGTTACACTTAAAAATCTAATATAAATAATGGCATGCATACCTAAGGGTATTATGGCAAGACTCAATGGCAGAGCAAGTAAAGCTTTCCTTCCATATTTGTCCGATAGATTCCCCACCAAAGGCATCATTACCAATGTCCCCAGCCCTATGATCTGCATAAAATCACACCATCTCTATTTGATCATCACCAATTTTCAACATCTTCATTAATTAATTGCAAACAAAACACCATTCACAAAGCACCTATATTTTCTTGCAGTCATATCAAAACAAACCCATAAATAAAACACAAATACACCAAAGATAAAATCAATAAAAAATCATATATAAATTCTTCCATTACAAGAAAAAGCAGTGATAAAGTGGGCCAAGAAGGAAAGAAAATGACCTATGATGATTTTTTTCACAAGCTCTGCATAAAAAGATATATAGTCATGGTCGACATATTGGGTTGGGTTCTAATTTCCAAATGTAGAATTCCCAGTGCATAAAAAAATTTATGCCAGTCAAAAATGTGGTCCTTGCTGGGGCAGTTCACACTTTTTGTCGGCGGTTTGCTCATAACTATTGTAGTTTCATTTCTATAATCCGGTGGAAGTTTCCTCCCATGAGAAACAGAGAATTTGAGATTATTAATTACTTGCGAATTTTTTTTTAGTATAGCTGTCTCTTTGTTAACAAGAGACATTATAAAATTGAGAAATTAGTATTTCATGATGACAATATCAATCACAATGAAAGTTGAGAAATCATAAAGAAAGATTGTCCACGAAAGATGGATTAACTTTTCCATATATCTTCTTTCTCCACGTAGGTATGTGCCTCTCTTTAATTCAATTTCAAAAGCTTTAGCTCCAATAGAAAGAGCATATCTAAAGTAAAAGAGCTAACCAATAAGGAATTGTCCATTAAAGTATATGCGACCATATAATTAATTATATACATCTATGTCGTGTAATTGGGTATAAGTATAACATAAAATTTATGCCAAGTATTTTGTCATTTAATCTCATTCTCGCAATCACCTATATAAACATGGAGATGGGATAGTGGATATTAATTTAACTTTAAAGGGTAACTTCATTTCCTAATCTTCTTGTGTTTTTTCAATTTTTTTTTTAGTGAACAGTGATGGATTGTGACAGGGCGAGGCATGCTCTTTGTTTGTAAATTGTTTTTGTTAAAGAAGTCACGTTAGGTTGTAGGCTCGCAAGATTTAGAAGTCCGGTAAGGATTTGGGTTGAGTTAGGCTGGGCTAGGCTAGGCTTTTACTGTATCCAATACAATAATTACCTAGCAGATGTGATCCAAGTGGGGCCTTTTACAGTTTACTACTACTCTATGTAGCAGTTGGCAGTTTCTCCATATTGTTGCATGTAGAGCTGAAAAGGCATGTTGGGTGAAATTGAAAGGAAATTTCCTAGGATTGACACTGGAAATTGTTCTTGTAGATCCCTACCATTTACTACAGCAACTGTGAAGTGGGAATCATGAGTTTTGAATGCTGTCCACTAATGGAGGCAATTCTGAATCCATTTTCTGTTATCCCCTTTTTCCTACAAATTCATGATTAAACCACTAAAAAAGGAAAGTAAATTTGTTTGAAAAACAGAGTATGCAGCATTGTTAAAAAAAAAAATAGAATTAATCAATGAGTTATAAGTAATTAGTATTTGAATAATTTAATAAACTGTGAGATTTCGAGTTTCTGGCCGTCAATTTATAAAAAGAAAAAAGAAATAAAAATGGAAAGTCTAAAGCTTAATTCTTGAAGCTAGACTTTACTTTATAATCATAGAAGAACACGTCGCATTTACTTTAGACATGTTTATATCTTGACAACAGCAGACTAACATAGGAGAAAAGATAAAAATCATTTTTCATATATTTGGTGAATTCTGTAAATGTGATGAAATTTAAAAAAAGGTAAAAGAATAAAAATAAAAAAAATGAGAGCGCTGGTTACATACCACTTGTTGGAATCCAGTCAGGTAAATGGCCAATGAACATTGATCTCTTCCAGGACAAATAGCAGACATTGTAACGTCAGTGATGGCAGGGACGACCATATATGATGAGAAATTATGTAGAAAAATGGTCATAAACAAATGGTTTAGACCCGACAACTTTTCCATTAATTTCCTCTTGCACAGCAAAACGAAAGACTAGAGAGAGAATAAGAGAAGCTCCCTTCCAAACTAATTAATAAAAAGCGCCTATACAACTACACAGAATTTCCTAAAGCCGCAAAGGGCACTTATTTATAGCCTATAAATAAAGTATATACATATATAAAGTACTATATGGCAATTTACTTTTCTTTTTCTGCAACTGCCTATGCTCGATTACGAATAAAACTAACCAATCATAGTGCTTGAAGTTGTGGAAATAGAGGTCAAAGTTCACCTTTTATATTGTTGTATTTCACTTTCAATGGTGAACTGCACTTAAAATAAAAATGTAAAAAACAAAAAGAGCCATAGTACAGTGACTTCGGTGCATAGTGAAGGATGCGTTGCTTGTAAGTTCATAAAAGAAGAAATAGTACCTCCCATTTAATATATAGAGTGACGCGTGAAAGGTGTAATTACGCAATGAAGCGTGCAAGTTTGAGTTAAGTTAACCCTACTCGCTTGGAGTATGTTTTGCCAAAGGGAAATCCTATTAATAATCTTAAGAAAAGAGTTGCTCCATGAATCCCAAATTTTCCCTTGTTCAGAAACCTATAATTGTGTTCTTCTTTTTTGTACGTGTGGTAGTTGTGGTTTTCTTTATTTTAACCTTTTTTCTTTCTTGTTTTTATTTTTTTGGATTTATGTTAAATTTGGTTAAGTTCAAATAGAAATAGCTAAATTTGGTGCTTTCCTAACTAAACCAAAAAATTAATTCTGAGTAGGTTGAAAAAAAAATTTATATAAAAAATTGAATATTAATGGGTCAATAAAATTTTTCAACCTAAAAAATTAGATTTGAGCAAGCGAAAAAATTTTCTTATATAAAAAATTAAATTTAAATAAATTAAATAAAATTTTTTATATAAATTAATGGGACTTTCTCTTTTTAGCTGGGGTGAGTCAAGCCCAACTCAACCACCACCAAACTCCATCCGTGCCTATAATTATAAGCTTTTTTACTGCAACTTCATTTAACTAAATCCACTCACTTATGCATTTATTTCTGAAAAAGAATTCCCTATACTAAATGTATATATTGATAATAATACATATAATAAAAAATAATTTGAGCAACCACATATTTTTTTAATCCCATATTAATTTAAAATTTAAAAAATATTATTTATAAAAATTAATTAAAGATAAATAAAAAAATTAATTCTTGATAAAAAATATAAATTTTGAATATACTCATTACTAAAATAAATAAAGTTTGAATTATACAATATTAAATTATTTTTCAAAAATATATCATTAATGTTTTTCAGTTTGAATGATTATTATCAAATCAAACTAAATTATTACTATAGCCAAACCGTTGATTCTGTTTAATTTTATTTGAATATTTTTGGTTTATAGATTTCTAACAATTTTTTTTTTTATAAATCATTATTTTTTTATTATAAATTTAGAAAAAAAATACCGATAAAATATCTGTAATGAAAAAAATTTCAAAAATTATTCAATATTGTACAATCTAAAATTTATCTATTTTATTAATTAACATACTCAAAATTTATATTTTTCTTAAGAATTAGATTATTTTTTATTTATGTTTAATTAATTTTTATAAATGGTATTTTTTTAAATTTTAAATTAATATTAAATTAAAAAATATAATTATATATAAAATCAAATCAAATATATTTAATAATAATAATAATAATAATAAATAATAATAATATATATATAACTTTGATTTAGTTAAATTTAAAATCAAATAAAAAAAATACTTAAATTATAAATTAAATTAAACTTTCGATTTAGTTTATTTTTTAAATCAAATTAAATTAAATAAATTATATAATCATTAATTTTTATTTAATCGATTGAATTATAGTCATATGCTCTCCTTATTTTTATCTATGTTGTTTCTCAGTATATCAAAGAAGTTTTCTTACTTGTAATATATGTTTATATTTTTGTATTAACTTCTTTTTTCCTACAAAGGAATTCAACTTCTTAATTTGTTATAGAATGGCTAAAGATGTACTTCTTTTTTTTCAAATCGTCTGATAACAATTTGGAGTCCAATGAAACCAATAAAAAATAAAACTTTTTAACTTATATTTTTTTCATTCATAATATTTGAATTTAAAATTTTATTTAAAAAAAATCAGTTTTTTATTAGTGGAATTAACAAATTAATATTATTTTATAATGTCTACTTCTATATTTTTTTAACTAATTTATATATTAATAAAAATTAAATCTCTTTGTCTGATAAATTTAAATGCACAAAATACAATTTAGAATCTAGTTCATATAAAGGGAAAAAAAAAAAAAAACCATATGTCTGGTCTTTCACAAACACTGACTACTGGAAGACATAAGAATCTAGAATGTAAATATTTTCTTCAAATTGTTCAAACCATGTTCAGAAGTCCAATAAATCTAAAGAGATCAATATTGCATTAGATTTTGATGGTAATTGCATTGGAAAGTCGCTGTCATACAGCTTTCTTTATTAGTATAACCAATCATTTTTTTTTTTTTCATAAGACTAAATGTGTTAATAATAAACTCCACCTAATTTAAATACAATAACCAATTCAGAATTGTTAAAAAGAGAAGACTCTTAAGATAATAATAAAAATATATATATAAAAAAATATTATAATAATAAAATAAATTTATTTAAAAATAAAAATAAAAAAAAAATATTAAAACAAACATATATTTCAATTATAAATAATAAAAAAAATTGTATTATCATTGAAAAAATGAAGAAATTGTAAAAGAAAATTAAGAAAATTGAAAAGAAAATAAATGGAAATAAAGGAAAAAAATAAAGAAAATGAAAGTAAATAATATTTTATTATAAATTAAAGAATTAATTTTTCAAAATAGATGAATTATTTTATTAAATTTAGTAAATTTTAAAAATTAAATAATAATTTATCCTAATAAAAATTTAAAAATTAAAAGAGCAAAAAATAAAATAAAAGAAAATGATATTAAATAATAATTTATTAGGAATTAAAAAATTAATTTTTTAAAATATAAAAATTATTTTATTATTTTTTAAATTTTAAAAATTAAAATATAATTTTACGTACAAAAATTAAAAAAAATTAAAGGATGCGCATATGGCTTTACCTAGCACCGTCTCTGCTGGTATATTTGACACTTGAAAAAAAAGATAGGACAAAATTTTCCTAATTCCACTAACTTTTGGGGAAAATAGAAAAAAATATGAATAACATTGTGGAAATTAGGTCTCGTGGTTGAAAAAAATGAAGGTGACCATTTTTTTTTTTTAAATATTGGAGAAGAAAAATAGATTTTAAATCTATTATCAGACTTTCATACTACGCCTTGATGTACAATGACCATGTTAGTTACCTCAATTTCTTTTAATTACATAGATAAAAGAAGGTGGTTGAAATTTATATTTATATTTTATTATTTATTAGAAACTTTAAGTTTAAATTTAAGTCAAATATAAATTTATTATTAAATTATATATGAATGCAATAAAAATATAGAATATAAATTATTATTTATTGGATAAAAATAAATTAATATTTTTATTTTTTTATTATAAAACAGTGATTTAATTGTATTTTAAAAATTAAAATGATTGATAAACAAATTACTTGTTATTTTCAATGAAAATAATGCACTGTATTCACATATTTAGAGGGACCAATCACACCAACACTCACACTTGCTATAAGTGAATGAAAACTTAAACCAAAGATATATTGCTAATTATAATTACTGAAACAAATATTTATAATATTTTCAATTATTCAAGAGATAATTACATTTAAAATGAGGCAAAGAAAAAGAATATTATTTATTTTCACTAGATTGTAAAAGAGGAATATACTTTTTCGTTGGCTGAGAAAAAGAAAAATGTATATAATTTGCGGATCCAAATGCGAAAAGTGTCTTTGAGCATTGCAAGTGCTTTTTGTGAGTTTCAGAGGAAGCTTCCATGATAGTGCTTTTCTTTAGAAACCAACGCCGCTTAGAGCGCACATGATTTAACATTATCGGTTTGTTGTTAGCGATAAGTAATCAATAATCAAAAGCTGGCGATAAGTAATTAGATAGATAAATTAATAATAGCTGGCTATAAGTAATTACATAGATAAATTAATAATTACTCTTTTTATTTTTTTATTTATTATTTAAAATTTTATATATATATATATTAAAATATTTATTAATTAAATTTAAAAATAATTTATTTAACTGTATATTTTTAATTTTATTTTAAATTAAATTGTTATATTTTAATTAAATATTATTTTAAAAATTTAATTATAATTAAAAATAAAAATAAATAAAATTTTAAAATAATAAATAAATAAAAATAAAAATAAAAAGAGTATATATTTTAATAGACCGAGTAAATTTTAAAATATCATTTCAAACACTCAAATTATCAAATCTATCATTATTGAGAGCTCAGAGCTCAATTGGCTAATCCAAACCATCACTTAGTAGCCTAGTAGTTACACCAATTGGCTAATCCAAAGGCACGTGCAACTTGCAAGTTCACAGACATAAAAGAGGGAGGCTACGCCAAGATAATTTAATTTTCCAAAAGAGGGAGGTTTCTTTATCCACTCCATTATTATTATTTTTTTAAAATTTTCCCCTCACAATGGACTCTCTTACTCTGTTTTGTACTGGAGCTCTTCTCGCCGGCGGGCTCTACTGGTTTGTCTGCATTCTTGGCCCAGCAGAGCAAAAAGGTAAACGCGCAGTAGATCTCTCTGGCGGCTCGATCTCCGCCGAGAAAGTCCAAGACAACTACAAGCAGTACTGGTCCTTCTTTCGCCGCCCCAAAGAGATCGAAACTACCGAGAAAGTCCCCGATTTCGTGGACACATTTTACAACTTAGTCACCGATATATACGAGTGGGGATGGGGCCAGTCCTTCCATTTCTCACCCTCTGTTCCTGGCAAGTCCCACCGCGACGCCACGCGCCTCCATGAGGAGATGGCCGTCGATCTCATCGACGTCAAGCCTGGAGATCGAATCCTGGACGTAGGATGCGGCGTTGGGGGTCCCATGCGTGCCATCGCTGCTCACTCACGCGCTAATGTTGTTGGCATCACCATCAACGAGTACCAGGTGGACCGTGCGCGGTTGCACAACAAGAAAGCTGGCCTAGATTCGCTCTGTGAAGTTGTATGTGGGAATTTCCTTGAGATGCCATTTCCAGACAACAGCTTCGATGGCTCGTATTCTATCGAAGCTACCTGCCACGCGCCGAAGTTGGAAGAGGTGTATGCAGAGATCTTTAGAGTTTTGAAGCCTGGAGGTCTCTACGTGTCGTATGAATGGGTCACAACTGATAAATACAGGGATAACGATCCTGAACACGTGGAGATCATTCAAGGCATTGAAAGAGGAGATGCCTTACCTGGACTCAGAAGCTACGCAGATATTGCCGAGACGGCGAGGAAGGTAGGGTTCGAAATAGTGAAAGAAAAGGATTTGGCAAAACCACCGGCGCAACCATGGTGGACTAGGCTTAAGATGGGCAGAATCGCCTACTGGAGGAATCACATTCTCGTTACTGTATTGGCTGCGTTGGGAATAGCGCCGAAGGGAACCGTCGATGTTCATGAAATGCTTTTCAAAACTGCCGATTATCTGACGAAGGGCGGCGAGACTGGGATTTTCTCTCCGATGCATATGGTTCTCTGCAGAAAACCGGAGACACCTTCAAATTCTTAACCCAAAAGAGACAATAATAATAATAAAAAAAGAAAAGTTTGAGGTAACACCTGGTTAAATTATGTTTCAGTAACTTTGTCCCCTTGTGACTGTAGTTTTCTTTCTTGTTATGGTTTTTTTTCTTTTTTAAATCTTGATTTTTGTTATCATCTTTATATTTTTGCTTTCGAATTTATTTAAATGTCTTTGATTGATATTGGTGTTTTTCTGTTGTCATGGTGAAGAATTAATTTTGCTTTTATTTTTCTTTTCCTGTGTGATGAAGAACTTATGAGCGAGTTGAGGCCATCTCCCACCATAAATATAAAAATGTAATCAATTTTACACTATTTTATAGTTTATATCACATCAAACAGTAATTTCATCTCCAATCGTAACTCTATTTTTAACACTATTTTTTACATAAAAAAATAATTTTTTTAATATTTTTTTTATTTATTTTATATAATTTATTATAATTTTCTAATATTTTACTAATTGTCCATAAATAAATATATTTTATATATTTATTAAAAAAATTTAATTATTAATTTAATAAAATGAGAATATAACGAATTAAATTATAATAATTTATTAATATGTATTTTGAATGTTTATATAATTTTAATAAATATTATTAGTGTTGATATTTTATATTTAATTTGTATTTAATATATAAAATAATTGAGATTTAATTTTGGCAATTTGAAATCTAATTAAATTAATCGATATTAAATTCAATTAATTCGAAACATAAAGTTAATCAATCGAGATAATTAATTAAATTGAATATAAAATATAATAATTAGTATAAATTAATTTTTATTATTTCAATTTTTATATTATATGTCTAAATTAATTTGTTTTCTTAAAATATGATTTTTTTATAAAAATTTAGATAATATTAATTTTATTGCTTATATTTAATTTAAATATAAATTTTTAAAATTAATTATTTATATAAATTAAAAACTAAATAATAAAATTTTAAAAAATATAAGCTTATTTGTAAAATTATTATTTTAATTATAATATTTTTATACATATAAATTAAATAAAAAAATAAAAAAAAAATTACAGTTGATGAACAGTACAATATTAAATTGGTGTTTTGCAAAATAGTACTCGGTTTGACCTGTATATTCACTCCATTTTGACGTAGCATTGGAGATGGCCTGAAGAAGTAGGAGAATTTTATATACATATATATAAATAATAATAATAATTTATCTGAAGGATCTGTTTCCTGCGTATATTTTGATATAAATATAAAAAAGAAAAATCAAGGTTAACGGTCGGGAAGTGGGTGATGAGTTGGGAGCACATGGAGTACAAAGACACTTTTGCAAAGAAAAGTGGCTATCACTGGATCTTGACTTTTGCTGTGTTGTTTTTTTTCTTTTTCCGCCAAATTTGTTCTGCTTTTCTACCATTGCCTTTTGATGCCTATTGTGTTTTTTTAATTAAAGTCTTGGTAGAGCTAAGAAGTGGCACCAACCACCATGGATCTTTTTGTTAATGAACCTACATTTCTTCCTTCTTTCCTTCCCTTCGCTTATGTTATGTACTGTGTTAATGAGCTCTTAAATGATAATTGTGAATGCCATTACCGTTTCAATTCGTGAATTCTATATTACTGCATAATTAAGGTTATTAAATTCATACGAATGATAAATCAGATATTTTATTTTTTTTGGTATCTTATTTTTTTTTGTTTCATATAATTTTTGTTGTGTCATATCATTTTATAAATATTGGGTAAAATGAGATGCATGAGATAGAAAATAATGATAGCAAAGTTAGAAAATGAAATATAAAACCGGACAGAAGATCCGAATTGCATGGAAGAATATATAAATTAATTAATGTAGACAGTCAAATTGTGCTCTGTCAAAACATGTATTTTTTAGTTCTTGATTAAACTAATCAAATCCGTTATTGAGAACTTCCACAAGTGAGTTGGCTTAGGACAAGAGCTTATTGTAAGAAATTTTTTGGTTTTTCTTATTATAGATTATTATAATTACTTGTTTCATTAGCATATAAGTGAGAGATTTGCGTTTTGGGTAAGATAAAAAGAATTGCATTCCTGTTCTAGCCCGCCAAATTGCGAAGTTTCCAGCTCATATCAAATGCAAAGAAACAAAGGAAATTTCTGTGGTCTCCACTCCACCTTTCCTCCTTTACTTGTACTGTCACGTTATTTTTTGATTTCAATTCTTACCCATTTGTCCAAGTGGTAGACATTTTAGTGGAGGAGTGGTTAACATTCACAATATTAATTTGTAGATTATGACAATTAGAATCGTGCAATAACTAAGGTACAAAAATCATATTTCTTTCAGTTTATTATAATTATAAATTTATTAGTGAATATACCAGTGTTGTGCAATTATTAAATTATTTTTATATTTTAACTTGTTTATTTTTAATATCTTAAAAATAATTAATTATAAATTTTATATACATATAGAATTGCATGTGTTTTTAAAAAAAATTGCATGAAAATACCAAACTGACAATAAAGTATATATATAAGCGTGCGATAACATAATAAAGCAAACATAATAAAAAATTATGTTTGGCCCAGGTTTAGTTAAGTGGGCTTCCTTTTGAAATTGAAGTTCACAATTTTAGCCTTAGATAGCATAAAAATGGTGTTAGCCATGAGTCCATGACCCACATAGTTTCAACCCAAGTTTGCTTTAATGGCTGAACTTGGTCCATATATTGAAGCTCATTTATTCGGCCGAGAAATGTAACTTATTGGAAAGAATATCCTTAAAGAGCAGGTGGTCTGTGATAAAAATCTAACCGAACTCGAATTTTTGTGGATAACATCAGCCACAAAGCCAATGAGTGGATACCATTTTGGTCACTTAGATTTTATTCATTCAGAACTCCAGGAATCTCCCTGGTTTTATCATTGCTTTAATTCTCTGGACGAACTATTTGCTTCACAAACATTCTTAATTTACCATGGCTACAATCACAAATTTCTTGTCAAAACCACCATCTTCTCTTTCTACCATCCCTAGAACCACTACTATTTCTTTCCATGGTTCTTTTCGTGTTCCCTTTGCCACTAAAAATAAGCCTGTGTCAACAAAATTAGAATCGAACAAAACCCAATTCATTGTAAAGGCCACAGCTGCTCCAGACACCAAGAAAGCTGCTAGTGATGAAAGAGTACAAAAAATCCATAGCATAGAGGAATTCGATGAAGCCCTTAAATTGGCAAAAAACAAACTTGTAGTTGTTGAATTTGCTGCTAGTCGTAGCTTCCAAAGCAGCAAAATTTACCCTTTTATGGTAGATCTTAGCCGAACCTGCAACGACGTAGATTTCCTTCTTGTAATGGGCGATGAATCAGAAAAAACCAGAGAACTTTGCATAAGAGAGAAAATTAACAAAGTCCCACATTTTAGCTTCTACAAAGGCATGGAGAAAATTCATGAAGAGGAAGGGATTGGTCCAGATCAGCTGATGGGAGATGTGTTATACTATGGAGATAACCATTCTGCTGTTGCGCAGATGCATTGCAGAGAAGATGTTGAGAAATTGATTGATGATCATAAGGCTGATCATAAACTGGTTGTACTTGATGTTGGATTGAAACACTGTGGGCCATGCGTGAAGGTTTATCCAACGGTGTTAAAGTTGTCTAGACAGATGTCTGATACTGTGGTGTTTGCAAGAATGAACGGTGATGAGAATGATAGCTGTATGCAGTTCTTGAAGGATATGGATGTTATAGAGGTACCTACTTTCTTGTTTATAAGAGATGGTAAGATTTGTGGAAGGTATGTGGGTTCTGGAAAAGGAGAGCTTATAGGGGAAATTCTTAGATACCAAGGAGTTCGTGTAACCTATTAATTAAGATTAGAATCAAAATTATTAGACATAATTATTCATTATTAATAGAGTTGAAATTAAAGAGTTATTTTATTATTTTGTATCATAATTAAGAACTAAATTGGGCATTTTCAAGCATAGGTAAAACTTAAACGTTTTATTTGGTGATCTATATACAAAAATAAATATCATATTTGTTAGTGCAATTGATAAAGCATTAATAATATTCCTTCAATGCTCTGTTTCTGTACATTTTGAGGGCAGAGTTAAGTAGGAAAAATAATTATTGAATTCTGATATTTGATTTCTTGAAGGTGAAATGTTAATTTATGATTAGGAATTGGTTAAAATGTTGTAAATCAATTAAGTTTAGGAATCACATATGGGAAACAAAGTGTGCTTGTTCTTTGAGTAGGAAGTCTTAGCATTGGCTGGCTTATCCCATCTTCGTATATATTAAGGCTTTGTAACAGGACTAATTACTTAGATAACAAGAACTATTCCACTCTCCTTCAGTCAATTTTGAGTACCTGTTACTAATAGGTTTATATTATTATTGCATCTTCAGTTTGAATTTTTTTTAGTGGATGTGTAAATTAATAAACACTAGTCTCAAATTTCCATCAGGACTGCAGGATGATCCTATTTGAGTCGCCTGAATTGAAAATAAATCTCCATCCAATTATATTGCAATGTTATAGACATGAAATCACTGAGATCAAAATATTCCTAAATAGAATATACTTAATTATTGGATATATGATGATAAGAAATTTTTTTTATTGGATAGAATTTCATATTTATTTGTATTAGTATAGTGCAAACAACGTTCAAGAAAATATATTAATGGATATCAAAATCTAAATGATTACCAATTTGACTGTCTTCTGCAGAATCAATTCACTGAAAAGATTATTGGACTAATAATTCAAAAATTGAATTATCATGTAATGGCCTAGTACTTGCTGGTAAGTTGCTAGCCATGTTAACAGCTTCAAAATATTTAAAGTCACAGTTCCTTGTAACAACCTTGAAATTACTTAAAATTTTACTTCTTGCTTTGATATAGTTGGCATTTTCAATTGTCAGCTGTCTTAATATTGCAACTGCTTGTTTTTTTTATTTTTTTCTTATCAAAGAGTAGCTCAGAAATATAATTTGTCAATGAAAATTCTACCTCTATTAATAAATTGAATCACAGTTTTATTCAAAATGATTACTTAAAGAGTCATTGGAAAAGTAGCTCAATAATTTAATATTCATCTTCTTAAGAGATTAAATGTTCAAACTATATTAAAAGTATGTGACATAAAATATTGAAAAATGAAGAAGAGCTTATTTTTTAGAATATGGATGCATTTCTCTTAATAATAATGGAGTCATTTATAAAATTTTTAGTTGAAGATTAATTTAACATTAAAAGAAAAAGATAATAATAAAAAAAAAAAGTGAAAATGTGCTGCTTGAATCAATTCATGGTTCCATTTCTAAGGCCTGCATTTTCCCTACCATTTCCATTGCTTGTTAGATCAATCACTTCATTTCAAAGCAAATCCGAGGGAAAAAAATGGTATTAAATATAAGAGCTTAATTAAAACGTATGAAATTGACAAGAGTAATAAGAATGGACATATCGTATACACACATCAAATCTGTATTTTTACATTAATTTCACTCTGTGCTTCTATAAGCTATGATTACAAAACAATTAAAAGAACCAAATATAATTATATTTTAAAAAAAAAATAAAAGAAGATAGATCAAGTTGTTCTGACCGTCTAAAAATTCAATTGAAGAGGCTTAGGTGGATTCATGGTTCTTCTTTTCCACAAATTAACTTCTTTTCTTGGCTGCAAATCATTTCCAGGACAGACTATTATAGGAGCTGAGAAAGGAATAATCACCTCCTCCTCATCTTGATAACTATAAATCCTGTCATCATCTTCATCAGAATAATAATCTCGGTGATCTGCTCCCGCCGGTGTAATCCGGGCCGCCCAATCAAAATTGGCAAAAGTATCACGACCACTCGCAAACCGCTTCATTTGACTTAAAGAAGGCGCTCTATCAGCAGAAAGAGGCTGCTTATCATAAATGGAAGCATCAGATCTCCTTCCACCAGCTACTTTTACATTGCTAAACAGTCTCTTAATCGTCGATGTGGGTTTTTTAATCTCTACTGCAGGCTTTGTTTCTTGAGTAGTAGCAGAAGTTTTCTTATTAGGCTTGCTGCTTACCATCTTGATCTTCTTATGCTTAATTTGGCCCATACAAGAAACTTTAGGCGATGTTGGTTCTTGAGTTTCGAAACTTCCATTCTTGGGTTTCCGACGAACTTCATCGGGAATTATCGAAACAATTGGACCGGAAAATCCTTTTCCATTACCGACATGATGTTTAACCCTGTGAAAATGAATATTATCTAATCTTGTATCTCTACTTGGGCTGAATGGTGGGTTTTGAAAATAAAAGGCAGAAGTTGCTTTCGGTAAAAATTTCAAGAACTTGTTCTGCTTTGATTTAGCTTGTTTCTCCATTTCTGAAACGCTCACTAGATTAATCTCCAAAATGTGAATCTCTTCTTTTATATAAATATATATGATATGATACGATGAATATGAAGAAGAAAGAATTTGTATATAGGTTTGTTTCTTGACTATGTCAAGAGAGAAGGTTTGGTCAAATGTGACTTAGCAAACCAATTTTGGCCTAATGATAAATGGGGAGGCTACAGCTTTGCTGTGTGTTATATATTATGCAGGCTTCGGTCTTCTTGATTTGAATTACTGTTTGAATAATACAAAATGACGTGTGGTTTCGATCCTTTTGTTTTTTGTCAATTTTCTGTTTACGACTTTATCTTCTATCTAATTAATTGTCAAATTCTCCGAAAAATAATAAATATATCTAATCATCTGAGGTTAATTATTCAACATCAGCATAAACAATATTTTTTATTGTTATTATTATTATTATTATAGTGTTATAAATTATTTATAGATAAATCAACTATTAGTGGTACAGATAATTTTTAATTTTTCATAAATACAAAAATAAAATATATGTGGGTAAAATAATCGATAAATTCAAGTGGGTTTGAATCACGTAATAAAAAAAAAATTATGAATATATAGAAAAAAATTAATTTAATATATTTAAATTTAATTTTTTATATATTTAATTTTCACTTGATTTATTTATAAAAAATATTTAATTATCAGATCACTCGAAATTAATTTGACATGGATGTAAGCATGTGCTTAAAATATATGGTTGAATCATATTGAACAAATATTAGATGGAATGATTTGGCATTTTCCAACATATAATTATAAGTTGGTGGAATAGTATAATAATCATTAAAATGCTGATTTGGCAAGATACATAACAAGAGTATTTTTTGCAAGCTGATACATGTACTAAATCTAACAGATGTTGAGCATACACTTAATTCTGGATCTTAATTCCAAAAAATGTCTCTATATTAGGAAACTTCCTAGCGGTTAATTTTTAATTTTTTTTTATTGCTAAACAAATTAATTTTATTTTAAATAAAATTAAATAAATTAATAACCTTATCTTTATTAATACACGTATTTTTTATGCTATACTCTCAAGCTTAGTTTGGCACAGCTTATAAAAATAATTTTTCATATGGAGAAAAGTTATTTTTCTAAAGTAATATTTGTAAAAGTAATTAACTATATATTTGTGTTTGGTAAAATATAATTTAAAAACTGCTTATAAATTCATAAATGTATTTTTATCTATTAATTTTTTAAAATTAGCTATGCGTTTAATCTAAAATTCAATTTTCTTAAAAAACTCCAATTTCTAACTTATTCAAATAGTTGAATTTTAACTATTTAGATAATTATTTTTATTAATTTTGATATTTACCAAACACTATAAACTGAGTTAAAATCAGCTTCTCATCCAAAAAATTTACTTTTCCCTTTCCATAAACAGTGCCAAACGGACACTCAAATTAGACATAAATTAAATTAAAACTTTAAGTATTTATTTTAAAAATAAAATTTTAATAAAAAAATGTTTCTTTTATAAGAAAATTAATCTTTGAGATTATATATAATTAATTTTTTTTTCTTTTTAAATAATAAATACTAATGGATATGGATAGACATGTGATGCGTTGTGGCAGCTAGTAACTTGAAATGGTCCACCGCAGTTAATTAATTAAATCGATTGACAATTTAATATAATTAGGTAGAGATTATAAATATAAATTGTATTATTACGATTAATGATTTGAATGAAGTCAAACATATACTACGCAGTATTTGGCATTTTGCACATGGCGTGTGGATTGTGATATATAGTATTTAATTAAGCACAGAAAACTTGTGCGAATTTAGATGATAACTAGGGAAGAAAAAAAAAGTTATATTTCGTTTTTTTGAGAATTAAATAATAAACAGCGTAATATTGAAGGAGCAAATGGCAAACTTTTTTCCTTTAGAACAAATAATTTTAATTGCAATTGGGTGATGGTACTGTAAAAAAGGTCATTAAATTTTGCATTTGTTTTTTTTCTTATGAACCATCTTATATATCCAATAACCGATTAAATTTTAATTAATTTAGATTTAAATAGAAATGATTCAACACTTATTTTTTTCATTCATAATATTTAAATTTCAAGCTTTATTTAAAGAAATCGAGTTATTACCATTCGAATCAATAAATATTAATTATTATTACATTTGCTGATAGATTATGATTTTGAGAGTAAAATGAAAATTTATCAAAGACGAAATGCATGAGGAAAATACATTTTGAGGAAGTAAAAATTTTCTTTTGCTTGATATAATATTTTTTTTTTTATTTTTCTAAAAACTTTCCAGGTATCAAGATAAATAAATTATTATTCTAAAAAATAAATAAATAAATTGTTTGATAGTCAAAATTGTATAAACTTTCAATATTTATAAAATGATACATATATCTCATATTTAATAATAATTTGAATTGAAATTTCAATTTTCGATATATTTTTTATTCAGTTATTTCAATTTTTCTTTCAATTTTTGATATTCAATTATTTTAATTTTCAATAATATTAAAATTGAAGTGTTCATTTTTATATTAAACTTAATATATTTATATTTAATTAATATGAAACTTTTTTTCATTTTTTATTCTTATCAAGACATGTGGACGGCAACAAAACTAAAATAAAAGATCACAATGCACGAGTATCTACTTCACAATAGAGTTGAGATACAATCGTTCAACATTTTGGCTTGTTGTTCTTGTTTTGATCTTTCAAAATCGTTTTTACTAAATAGAGAGGAATAAAAGAAGGGTAACCCATTGATTCTTATAAAAAGAGACAAAAACATATTCGATTAATGTCTAGGGTTTATTAAAATTTTGAGATGATAAATGAATAGATTTTATTAGATAAATTAAAATTAGAAGTGTGGAAGTGTGAAAATGTGAAACTTCCAACTTCATTAAATTAAAAGTCAAGCATTAAGAAGTGGAAGATTCATTAATCTCCACTTTGTGTCCATTCAGCATCAGCAATTTGAGGGTGTACTGCCGATTGATTGCCGACTACGAATTAAATCATCTAAGACTATTTTTTCTATTTTTTAATAAATATTTTTGACCAAAAAAAAAATAGCTAATACAAAACTAAGGAGATAAAGAGGTAACCCTTTTATGTAGTGATGAGTTATGACATGCAAGACAAGCAAAGTAAATACACGTACTTAATATACAAGCCAAATTCTAATAAATATTGTCCAATTTCCAACTTATGGAGCATATATATATATATATCAGTCTATAAAGTGTACATATAAATAGGGATCTAGAGAATGATTGTAATAGATAGATTTTATTTATTAAAAAGTTTTTCTTTTATTCAAATTCATATCAAAGCAAACCGTGCAAGGTTGATTTCGTTCTAGACATTCTATTTTTTTTTTTTTTTTTTATGGTGGTTCCTTGCTTGGTGTTGAAATTTTTTTGGGGTTGTTTTTTTTTAAATGAATTTTGGGATTGGTTTTAATTGTTTATTGTGCATCACGATTTGAAGTTATTTTTTTGGTTTTGGCTCTTTCTGTAGATTTTCATCCTTCTTATCTTATCACCACTCTTTTTTTTTTTTTAATCTTCCACTTCGTCATTCTTCTCTTATAAGTTAAATCAATAAAAATTATTCATGACTATTATTGTTGTTCCGTTATTGTTTTCCTTCGTGACCTCCCACTTACTGTAAGGCTAGTACTAACATTTTATTGTAGAAAGCAATGGAAGTAAAACTCATTGCTCTTATTAATACACATACCTGAAATAAATCTATGATTGATTGTAAATGGATTGATAAAATCAAGACTAAGGCTAGTGGTTTATTAGAGTAATAAAAGGTCTGACTTATAGCTAAAGAATTTATTTAAAAATATGATGTTAATTATAATGAGATAATTATTTACGTATCCGTATTATTTTTATTTATATATTTATTATCATCGTTGCTCTTAAGTATCAAATTTTATTTTAAATGAATGTCCATAATACCTTTTTAATTGAGGATCTTACTAAAGAAGTCTACATACAATCTCTTCCTCCAAATGTTAATCGTCCACTAAATAAGATCTACCTTCTTAAAAAAGGTTTTGTATAGATCCAAACATACCCCTCATGCTTGATTTGTTAAGCTCAATTTTACCATCTGTCGGCTTGACTTTCATTCTAATTCTCATGATCATGCACTATTTCTTCGAAAAGCTAACAGATGGTAGAACTAGTGCATCAACTAGTGATGTAGTATGCATACTTTTATAAGAATATGTATTGTGTATAATAACTCTCTAAATTGTGAAATTATTTGTCTTAGAAAGTCGCAGAGGAACCAAGTTGTATGTTTCTTTTATAGTCATTGACGCGCATTCTTTATCCAATCCTTTCCCAATGAACGACAAGTCGTTGGTTGTTAAAAAAAATCAAGGACAAGTGGAGTTTTCAGTTTCTTGTAAATCAAACGCCAAGTCGTTGGTTGCCTTGGCCATTTTGCCTGTGCTTTGCTTTATTCAAGATCAAAACAGCAAACTAGTGAAATGTCGTCTTTGATTAAACCCTAACCTAATCTTCCGATTTGTCTCTCTGCATTAAGGTATGTGAATTTTTCATTATCATTTTAATATTTCATTACGAAATTGAAAACCCTAGCTTCCGTTTCTGAGATTTCACCATTGCATAATCGATTTATTTGATTTAGGGATATTAGCAATTGAATGATTGTAGATTAATCTTAATGGTTAGGAGTAGGCTGTGCTGATTTGAATTAGGGTTTTCCTATTTCGATTCAGAGAATGAGAGAGAGATTTGTGTGCTCTCGCCCAAACTTCGCAAATGATTTTCTGATCTTCTACAAAATATGTTCGATTATGATGAAATTTTTACTGCATTTTTCCCTATGAAACTTGGGATTGAGAATAATCTTTTTATTCGTTTGCACATTGTGACATTAGAAGCATGTTACCTGGGGAAGAGAATCAGCCATGGTTCTCTCCTTTGATTTGCAGGACTTTATTCTCCGTGCTCGAGTTTTGAAGCTATATAGACAAGCGCTAAGGACTGCACGAAGAGCCCCTGATCATGCTAGAGGTGAATCTGTTATAGAAATCATTACCACCAAGATACATTGAGCAAACAATAGGGTTTCAGTAAACTTCTGAATAATCTTAGTTTTATTCTTTTCAGACATTCAATAATCTTGTTCTTGCTTTATTTAACTTCCCTTAATTCAGACCTAGGGAAGCTAATTATAACGTACAGGCATAGAAATTGGCCTTGCGACTCTTTTTCAGTCTTTTTTGTGTCGGTTTAAATTCACTACTATTTATTCATTTCTGCCTGTGACTTCTCCATTTTTTTTAAAAAAATTATATTCTCTGCAAAGTTTGTCACTTGAGCTAATTATCATAACATCGTTGGTGAAATCTCTGCCAATAACCCGAAAGATAACTTTTTAATCTTTTGAGTAGATGCACTACACAGAAATTGTGGTTATGAACCTAATTTCCGTTAATTTTCTGGGCTAGACTGATTTGGTTTGTCAGCTTTAAAATATGTTGCTTACTTTAAACAGAAGACTGATTTTCTGTCCTGAAGTTTAGGCATTACCTCATAGCTATCTGAATTTAACAAGCCTTGGCGGATACTCATTGAAAAGATTTTTTTTTTTGGCATCTTTTTGGAGATTCTACTTGCTGTAATGTTAGTTAGGGAAACGACCATTTGCTTTTTGGTCCTAATTTTTACTGTTTGTTCTATCACTTTATCATTTTCATAGCTTTGAAACTATTTATTGTATGCTTTTCTTTTTAAAAAAGTGAAATACCATATGGTACCTTGCCCTCGCTTCTTTACAGTTGTCGACTGTGAATAGTCCTCCAAGTTCAATTGTAACTATTTGTCTGGTGCTGCCTCATGTGAATCATATTCATAAATTGCATAAAAAAAATTTTCTTTTGTTAATTTTTTCTAAAATTTTATAGGTTTATGATAATATTTTGTTGAGTGCAAAACTAGTAGTTTTATCTGACCTTCAATGAATTCTACAGTTGAATTGAAACAGACAATTAGACAAGAGATGGAAAATAACCGGAATTGCAAGGATAAGCAGAGGATCCGATTTCTGATTAGTGAAGGATTAGAAAGATTAAAGGGCTTGGACGAGATGCTTGATATGCAGGGCAATTCGTAGTAGATTTAATGTAGTTCATTTTTCAAGGATTCCTCGGTGTAATGGAGAATCGCTGTTATGTAATCAAGAGAAAAAGTAGTAGTTTTATTGCTTGCTTATTGTTTCCGTTGTTTTCAAAGGTGATGTGATGTGTCAATGAATCTTATTCTTTGAAAAGCAGCAGTTTGATGCAAGTATTGCCTGTCAGCATCAGCCATGATTCTAAGAATTAAACTGCAAATTTAACAAAATGGTGCAATGATATATCAATGGATATGAGATCAGCCTGGAAACTTTTAGAAGATAAAACTGCGAGTCAAGCATCAATCTATTACTAGCTGGAGTGGAGGGTGACAAAAGATGGTATCTGTTCTGACTGTAAAGAGAGAGGGGATTGAACTTGCGAACTAATATTAATGAACTGACGTTACTAATTTAATTCATGCTTATATCATCTAATTAATGAACTTGATAGGTTTTGAAATTTAGGATCTGATGGTTCGATAAGAGCAGAGCCTTCTAGTGCTACCCTTCAAATTCAAAATTTATAACTGGGATTTAGTAACGTGACAGAGGAGCTTAATCATATTTACACAATCCCATTTTGTTAAAGGTTTCTATACTTCATCAAGTGTCATTCATTTGTTAAATCGGATATGGATTCGTACGTTTCATCAAAAGAAGAGATGGAAGTTACAACGGGACTTGATCAATTATTTTTATCACAAGATGTGATGGAAGATGCTGAAGAGCAAGTCCCATTCAAATGTCTTCATGATCGCGAAGAATTTTCTGAAGATGATTTTGTTGCACATAACAAGGAAGTTCATAGAAAGTTAAAGAGGTGTGAAGTATGTCACAATGTATTTCGTGACAAGAAGCATATCAAGGCACATGTGAAGAAGTTCCATGGAAATGAAGAATTTGCATGCATACATGATGGCCGTTCGTTCGGGAAAGTAATGGGTTTCGCTTGCACAACGACTGCCATAAGAAGTTCAAGCAAGTCTGCCATCACTCCAAGTTTGGGATGTCAATTTAGTCTAACCCAATAGATATTCAGTATAATCCGATCAGTTCGGATCAGATTTTTTTCAACCCGATTAATCTTGGGACAAATATAAATTTTAAAAATCTATGCTGTCGTGTGTTCGAATTTATCATAATGCCGATTCGTATCCGACTTATTTAACTATTATTATTATTATTATAAACATAAAAATCTTTATGAATAATGTATGTTGAAATGTATATAGTATTATGTAAACAATATTTAAAAAAATGAAATTAAAAATATGTTAATCGGATAAACGGATATATTTATTTATCCGACTCGTCTCGTCCTGCGATCCGACTCACCTTATACCCAAAATAAGACAGATGATGGGACGGATAATAAATTTAATTAACGAAATCGAAACGGGACAAATGACAAAACGGATAATAAATTTAATTAACGGATCAAATTTGGATATGATAATATTTACCCTATATCCGACCCGCTGCCATCTTTACTCCAAGTTTTGCAATGTTTTCAATGGCAATCATAAACTTCAAATGCAATTGATTTAACAACATTCTATGGGTCGGTTATGTCATAAAAAGCCCTCAAGACATCATCACTGATGCTTAGGAATTTTATCATATGTGAAACGCTAGTAACGGGGGCATTGCCTGGAAATCGACAATAAACAAGTGATGCCTTTATAAGGTACCTAAGGTGTGATCAGCCGAACACAGTGATACTAGTATACACAGAAAAGAAGGTAAAACGCTTGTTATTATCGGTGGCATTTTGTCACCTGTGTTTTACAATATGAAGGATGCTAAAAGGGAACTGAGTGTTAATGTGTCTTGTTTTGATGATTAGTTAGTTGAATTGTTAACCACCACCTTAGGGGCAAATCTAGTCAAGATATCATCCAATATCAGATGAACAATAGTGGAACTTTTGATGCTTAGAAGTTAAAAACATGTAAGAAAATTATAAAACATATGTTTACAAGATGTTTATTAAATCGTAACGTCTAACTATAATATCAAAAGATTATATCATTAATCATCCAACAAACTTTTATATCTTAATAAGAAATTAAAGAACAAAAATGTGATGAAAATACCAAATTTAAATCATGAGCTCAGAAGGGATGGCTTCTTCTATAAAGGACGAGTAACAAATCCCGTCTACCATCATCTCTACTAATTCTTCGTGCTTCTTTAACTGCCCTGCCTTGCTCAGCTACTGCAGAACCATCTCATAAACTGGAAGCCTTGGTTTCAAGGACTTGTCCTGGATCATCTCTCTAAATAATTTATAGGCATTATTCCAGCGCCCCATTCGACAATACATTGAAATCAAAACCTGGTAGGTATTCACATTATGCTCAACATCATTCTCATCCATTTCCTTCTTCAACTTGAGAATCATATCAATTGACTTTGACTCCGTAAACATTTGCATCAGGATATTGTAAGTCACTGTGTTAGGCTTACACTTCAATTCCTTCATCTTATCATACATCCTATGAGCTGCATTCACATCTTGTAACCTTGCAATGCACCCAAATAAAGTATTGAAAGTAGAAGCATTCGGCATACACCCTTTACTAACTATCAATTTAGGAACTTTAGTCATCAAGATTCTTATCCTTGCAATGTGTCTATAAGAAAATTATAAGATTCAAGTGCTAGCCTTCAAATTCAAAATTTATAACTGGGATTTAATAACCATATTTGCACAATCCCATTTGGTTAAATGTTTCTATACTTCTTCAAGTGTCATTCATTTGTTAAAACGGACATGGATCCGTACATTTCATCACAGGAAGAGATAGAAGTTACAATGGGACTTGATCAATTGTCTTTATCACAAGATGTGATGGAAGATGCTGAAGAGCAAGGTCCCATTTTAAATTCCTCCATGATTGCGAAGAATTTTCTGAACTTGATGATTTTATTGCACATAACAAGGAAGTTCATAGAAAATTGAAGAGAAGGTGTGAAGTATTTCACAATGTATTTCGTGACGAAGCATATCAAGGCACATATGAAAAAGTTCCACGAAAAAGAAGAATTTGCATGTACATGATTGCCGTTCATTCGCCAAAGTAAATGGAATGCCATAAGAAGTTCAAGCAAGTCTGCCCACCCTCCAAGTGTTGCAATGTTTTCAATGGCTATCATGATCTTCAAATAAACTTGATTTAACAATATACTATGGGTCCATTATGTCATAAAAATCCCTCAAGACAGCATCAATGATGCGTAGGAATTTTATCATCTGTGAAACGCTAGTAATGGGGGAAATTGACAATAAACAAGTGATGCCTTTACAAGATAACCAAGGTGTGATCAGCCGAACACAGTGATGCTGGTAAACATGGAAAAGAAGGTAAAACTCTAGTTATTATTGGAGGCATTTTGCGAACTGTGTTTTGTGTTTTATAATGTGAAGGATGCTATTTGAAAAGGGAACAGAGTATAAATGTGTCTTGTTTTGATGATTAGTTTCCTATATTGTTAACAACATAACCACCTTAGGAGCAAATCTAGTCAAGATGTAATACAATATCAGTTGAACAATTGAGGAAATTTTGATGCTTGAAAGTTAAAATCATGTAAGAGAATTATAAAACATATGTTCACAAGATGTCTATTAAATCGTAACGTCTAACTATAATATCAAAGATTATAGCATTGATAATCCAACAAACATCTATAACTTAATAAGAAATTAAAATTCAAAAAATGTGATGAAAATTACCAAATTTAGCTCATGGGCTTAAAAGGGATGATTTCTTCTATAAAGGACGAGTAACAAATCCCCTGTCTACCATCGTATCTTCTAATTCTTTGTGCTTCTTTAACTGCCCTGCCTTGCTCAGCTGCTGCAGAACCATCTCATAAACTGGAAGCCTTGGTTTCAAGGACTTGTCCTGGATCATCTCTCTAAATAATTTATAGGCATTATTCCAGCGCCCCATTCGACAATACATTGAAATCAAAACCTGGTAGGTATTCACATTAAGCTCAACATCATTCTCATCCATTTCCTTCTTCAACTTGAGAACCATATCAATTGACTTTGACTCCGTAAACATTCGCATCAGGATATTGTAAGTCACTGTGTTAGGCTTGCACTTCAATTCCTTCATCTTATCATACATCCTATGAGCTGCATTCACATCTTGTAACCTTGCAATGCACCCAAATAAAGTATTGAAAATAGAAGCATTTGGCATACACCCTTCACTTACCATCAATTTAAGAACTTTAGTAGCATCATCAAGATTCTTATCCTTGCAATGTGTCTCTATAAGAAAATTATAAGTAATGGTATCAGGTGAGCAACCAAGCCTCTTCATTTGATTATAGACTTGCAAGACCTTCTCAGTCCGACCAGCTTTAACATGTAGTCTCATAAGATTATTGAAAGTTACGGAATTTGGTTCACATCCAACATCAAGCATCTCTGCAAAAACATCATGAGCCCGAGTAATTTGACCAGATCTACACAAAGCATCAATGACTATACTGTATGTATACACATTTGGCTTAATGCCCGCCATTTTCATTTCTTTGAACACCCTCTCCGCCTCCGATGTGTCTCCGGCCCGGCACCACCCCCGAACTAGGTTGGTGTACAAAATAACATCAGGCTCAAACTTATCCTTTAAACTATTAAAAAAAGACTCAGCTTCCCTAGCTCTTCTTTTCCTACACAAATAACTAATCAAAATTGAAAATGCAATCTTATCAGGCTTGCAATTAAAATCCTCCATACGGTTAAACGCATGAACCGCTTCCGCAGCCAATCCAGCCCGAACGTAACGGCGAATAAGAATTGAAAAGGTCTCGATGCTAATTTCAACATTTCTAGCTTTCATTAAATCGATTATATGCCATGCTAAATCGAATTTCCTTACCTTGCCAGCGAGGTTCACCATTTCATTGTAGGACTCAGAGGAGTGTACGAACCCGTCCACGCTGGTAGCCCAGTTGAAAAAAGCAAGGGCTTGGACTATGGGTATGCCATGGCGGACAGCACCGCATTTCTCGATTACGTGGCGGACAAGGGAGGAGGAAATGGAGACGGAATGGACGGTGGAGATTTGGGCGAAATCAATAGAAAGAGAAAGACTGGTGAAATCATGATTTGGAGGGATAGGGTTTGGGTTATTGCGGTGATGGTCTTTGATTAGAGAGTGAAATTTATCGGCTACTATGCTTTCTTCGGAAAATAGAACAACGGTTGGAGTAGATAAAGGCTTTTCTTCGTCGTTTAGGTTTAAGTCATCTGTTTGGACATGAGAAAATGAGGTTACAGTGGAAGAAGAAGAGGCAGAGAAGGGTTTAAGAGTAAGTTGAGAGAAAGGAAAGACAGAGTAGGGTATGCGCAACTTCGATTTGAGTATAGCCATTGACGGCCAGTCGCCTATGGTTCTGCTTCCCAATTGCAGCAGAGGAGAGAAGCTGAGAGAAGAAGACCTATGAAAAAAAGAAAAGACCAATGACTATTTAGTCTTTGATTTAGTGAGATTTGACCTAAATAACCAACGAATCCTGTATTTTAAAAAACTAATGAATTAATCGCCAATTTTAGATTCATCATATTAAAATCAATTTAATTTAATCATTAGTAACAGCGATTAATAATTTTTATATTCAATTACTTTAAAAATAAGTATTTATATTTATTTTTCATTTAAATATTTTTTTTAAAAATAATTTAATTTTTTTAATTAAAAAGTATAAATTTATTTGGAAAAATTTTAAATTTAAATTTTTTATAAATAACTGGTATTTAACTATCTAACAGCTAATAGTTATGAGTAATCAAACACTATAATATAACTGTTGAAAATCAAAAAATAATAACTACATCAAAAAAATTTACTAAACACCCACCAAATAATTTCATCTATTTTTTATATAATTTTCATACACTTTTTAATATTTTAATATATTGATGTATTTCCAAGTTTAATTCCTTTTCTATCAAGCTCAGTCCATGATGAATCTCATAGCCCATATCCTTCATATTTGGTCCACCGCTCTACAAGGCCTAAACCCATGAATTAAATGATGTATTCCCGAGCCCAAGCCCAAGCATTGAAAGCCCAAGCCTAAGTTCTACTCCACTTAGCTTGGCTCAAGGTAAATTCTCAAGCCCATTTCCTAATGATTCAGCCCAAGTCCTCTCTCCTTTAGTCTAATTCAGCCCATGTGACTTTGGAGCCTAACTACCATGCTTATGGGCTTAGATTATTGAAGCAAGAAGAAGCAGGCCCAATAAGGTCTAATTGTTAGCATGGTTTGGCCCACTTAGTTTTTGGGCTTGAAGTTTATTACATAGCCTATATTATTTTGTTGTCCAAATGGTTCCAGTGGTCCTCAATAGAAGATGAAGACAAGAGTTGAAGATGCTGCCAAAAATAGTAAATTAATTATCATTATTGCAATAGCTTTTAATTCAATACTATTTCTAGCAAAAGTAGTTTTTAATTAGTTTTAATTAATTACTTAATTTATATTAGTTCTTAAGTAATTTGTATTAGTGCTTTATCCTTTTAGGGTTTGTAAGAACTATATATAGTCACTTGCCCAAATTTGGGGAGGACAAGCCTTGACATGAAAAGAACATTTCTTGCTTTTTCCTTTGTCTTTCAATTCAAGCATTTAATGTTCTTGCTTTTTTTACTTTTACAGAATTTTCCCCTTTGATGCTATAATTTTCTTGCTTGAATTTTCTATTTGAATGTTGTTTCCATTAATGTCTTTCCTTTGACTTAAATTTCAGATTTGTTTCTTGCAAAAACCTTTTCTTCTTCTTCTTCCTTCTCCAAAATCATAGCCAACATAAAGAACTCAAGAACCCTATTTTTCTCTCTCCTCAAAAACTCATCCTAAGCTTTTCAATTCACCATCAATCCTCACTGAAATTGTTTTACTATAATCCATACTAGAGCTTCATCTCCATTGGTATTCATCAAAACCCTAACCCACAATACCCATCTCCTTTCCCACAAGCTATAAGTTGCTGTCCGAAATTCCCTCCACTAAGAATACCTCCTAAAAACATAAAATCACCTCACAAATACTTCAAATAGTCCATAAATCATCTCCACCAAGTTTCATTACATTTGGAGTTCATTTGCATACAAAACTCAAAACCAAGCCTAGAGTAAGCTTGTGTGCAACCTAGGCTACTGCCCAAAACTTTGGGTTTTAGTAAATCACCTCTATAATTTATAAAACCTACATCATTCCACTCCTTATACTCCAAATAGATGCTCCATTAAATTTGATTCAATTTGGAATCCATTTGTCTCTTCAATTTGAAGCTTAAAGTTGCAAACCCTAGGTGACAATTTGGGGGTCTTGTGGGAACTTCGAATTTCAGAAACTTCTCTCCATTCCTTGGGCTATTGGAGGTTGGAAATCATCAATTTAGGGGCTGATATGCATCATTTGGTATCAGAGCTCTTGGTTG